>CM076579.1:1073872375-1074066454 GCA_034641835.2 Pinus albicaulis | reverse complement strand
CACTGTCTTTCCTTATCGGAATCACGTTAGGAATCTTTGAAGTGGCTGCGTGAAGAGGAAAAGACATCTGGACTGAGACAGTCCTAATAGAAGTCTTCCTTCCTAAATGTGTTCCCCACGTTCAAAACCATACCCAGAATTCGTTTCTTCCTCCATGATGAGAAACGAACCATGTAGACATGACGTGGATCATGCCCATATGCGGTTTTTCTCAAGAGGCCACCTGGAACATACTCAAACGTGAAGGCAGCTGCAGAATCGCCGGTTAGCTACGGAATGTCTGCATTCTGTAGCTAGTTCCGGTCAAAATGCTTTACAATGGCAAAAATCAAAAAATTTAACAAGTCAGTCATGTAAATCATTCTAGAAGTAATTTTAACTATATTCATTGATCAATTGGGTCTAAGATAGCAATGGACAAGGGAAAATGAGGTAAAATGAGGTGAAGGAAAGCAAAATTTTGAAGCTCAACATTCTGCATGAGATGAATTGTGATAGTTTGATTTTTAATTTTACATTGACTAAACTAACAAAAAGTTCTTTTGTATGTAGCGTTTTCTGGCATTTGTTGAACCCGGTGTTGGTGGTAGTGGGACACAAGGGCAAGAGATTGCCCAAAAACCCTCTCGTACACCTTCTACTCCTTTAGGTGCTAGCCAAGAAACACACCCTGCCCAAGCAGACACCCAGCCAACCGCTGAACGTGTTGGCAATGATGAGGCCGATATGGCCAACTACATTATTGCGTTTCCTGGAGCTACACGTGTCAGCTCCACAGGGACCATTAATGGCACGTTGTTGGTGAACGATGAGGGTGTCCCTATAAAGCATGTACAACTCCCAGGTAAATTTTAATATTTTAACTATTTCATGTACTTTATCTAAACATATTTATCATGATTTTTATTTTTAAATTAATGATAATATCTTCTTCTTTTTTTGGTTTTATTCTGTGTAGGAAACAATGAGTTCTACAGGATTCTGGAGAGCCATGCGTTGGTAATTTTTGGCCAAACCATACGTACAGGGTGGAATTCCCAGAATTCCAATCTAAAAAAAGAACTTCTAGATTATCTAGAAGCCCTTTTTGGGGTCGGCACATTTGACAGAACAACGGTGGCTCAGGTAGCCGGTAAATATTTGAAATATACCAGGGACACCTATAGGACGCAATTGCAATTTAACCCTAGATATGAGCGTCCTCTCGCAGTTTCAGAGAGTGAGTGGAGAGCACTCATCCATGACGAAAAAGAGAAAAGGGCAAAGAAAGAAGGAAAAATGCCAACTGGACCCGCAAGGTAAATTACAACTTTAATTCAATAGCTTTAATTTTCTCTATGTCTAAAATAAAAGTGTGCTACGTCATATCTGACTTCAATATTTTGATGCTAGGTTGCCTGAAACCTCAAAGGAAACCAAATATAGGATTGAAAAAAAGGGCCATCACAAGCTAGGCCAGGGCGGCTACTTGAAATTAGCCGCAAGAATTGTAATTAGGTAGCTAAACATCTTATAATTAATTGTATCGCCTTCCAACGTTTTTGTAATCCTATCAAATATGATTAAAAATACACAATCATATGTAATGTAGGGTGATGACTTCGGAACAGAAACTATAGAGGAAGATAAAAATATCGCTTTCCATTTCGGCTATCAAGCTGTAGTTGAACGTCGCAGAAGCTCGGGGCAGGTCCCAAGATCCAGAATGCCTGATAAGGTAAAACATTAACCTTTCAATATTTTTGTTTTTGTCCATAAATTTAATGTCTAACAACTTTTTTTAAATCAGGGGAGCAGCACTACCGACGAGGCAAATAACCCAGTTTTAGAGCCAGATGTAGATGATCCTCTCGTGCAACCCGATCATTGTAGTGGGCACCAGGCTGACAATGCTGCTATCAGTGAGGGCCGTGACGGTAATTAATTTCCACTTATAATTTTTTCTAATTATACCTTGATGGTTGTCCTTATAACGTTTTTTGTTTAAATGACAGAGAATGTTTTCCTTGAGGATCTTACCACCAGAGAGGAAGATAGGGCAACAGTCCCAACGGCGATTTTTTTTATTAATATTACCGAACTAGTTCAATGATATTTAAAAACTAACAATTAAAATTTAATATTATCTGTTTTTGTAGGCGATGCCCCGTCACTGGATGAGACCAGACATCGTGACAACGCAACTAGGTCAGCGGCGACAACTGGTGCACCAGGTAAATAATCTCATTGCAATTTTTTTAATTAATATTACCGAACTAGTTCAATGATATTTAAAAACTGACAATTAAAATTTAATATTATCTGTTTTTGTAGGCGATGCCCCGTCACTGGATGAGACCAGACATCTTGACTACGCAACTAGGTCAGCAGTGCGGGTCGAAAGGCACGAAACATGAGTAGAGCACGATGATATTGATGATGTAATTAGGAGCTTTAGAAATAGGAAGAAGAAAAAGAAAATTTGATAATGTAAAATATTGTATTATTATAAGACAAACGTTACCATACTTGGAACGTTTTTGCGTTATATAAAAAACTCATTTATCATACTATTTTTATGTCAAGCATTAATTGCAATGTTTCCTTGCGTACTTTTTGTTGAATTGTTTTTTATTAGTTATTGAATATTTTTTTTTATGCTCATGAAAGTAAAAAATGAAATATAGATTGGGTATTGGGGAATTGAGAGTGATGTGAGGGGGGGGGGGGGGGCCATAAGAGCTTCCACCTTCACGTGGTTGGCCCTGTTTAGTAGAGAATAATTTATTGGAGCGATTTAATCTTGGAGCAAACCTCCCTCGATCCAGCGTAGCAACAAAAAATTCATTGTTGACTTAGTTGCTACTCTTTCAGATCGTGGGAGGCTTGTTCCAAGTTCATGCGACTCCAATAAGTTTTTCTTGAAATGAAGAGGAGGTTATTTAGGTATTTTTTGACATTTTCAACATAGGTTCTAACATTATCATAATAATGCATCTTAGAGTAAAAAATACTACATAAATTACTTGTATTTATTGTATAGATAATGATGGATTTTGATTGACTTGGCAGTGCAGGTACAAATCCTCTTGCATCATGAGCAATACAACTTGTCAACCAGGGTCATGTCCAGGATATTTTTGCTTGTGCGCTTGACCGGGTTCGTAATGTCACATTTTGTAAGTTCCTTTACAGTTCATAATTCAATATTAAGCTTGTTCATGATTATTATCTAGGTTTTTTGTATGTGTTTTTTCATCTATTTGATTGTAAGCAACTCTGCATGTTTCCTGTTGTTCACTATGATTTCTCCCATTACCACTCCCGGGATGAATCCGACTTTATTGTTACATAGGTTACTTTATTGTTACTATGATTTCTCCATTTACGATTTCATAGGTTACATCATGTAAAGTTGTCAATCTCAGGTTGGTGATGAGATTTAGTTCTCTAGATTTGGGGCTTTTCTGATATTTTCACCCTCATGTAATTCCTACATCACCTTGTTGTTCGAGCATGCCAATTGTCGACCACTTGTACCAATTGGCACATGTCAATATCTGAGTGGTGCCACATTTCACCTATTTTCAGTGAGAGTTTAGGGTTTCTCTAACATAGCTTCAAAAATCCGATTCAGTGCATGCTTGAATATTGTCACATAATACTCATGGTTTGGATTGATGAGCATGTTCTGAATGGTTGGTTGATTCATAAGAACCACCCATATAGTCATCTTGAGATATTTCAGAAGTTTTCTCAGGTTTCCTTTTTCACTGTTTCTAGTGGGTGGGATGGTGTGGGGTGATCCATCAATACTGGTGCTCTTGTAGTAGGGAATTTTTTTTGGGGATATAAAGGAGAATTTGATGTAGATATCCCATTGGATGCATTCATAGATGGGCACGAGAGGTCAAGAATTTAAATTAAAAATATGCAACCTCTAGCATGGCAGCCTGAAGGCCGTGAGAGACACTGGTTAAAGATTGTTTTGTGCTGGCCTTAATATAGTCGTGATTTCTTTCTATTATCTTAATGCAAATATATAGTCCGGTCTCATTAAAATGAGGATTTTGGTTGTATTTCTCTTTGGTTGTTTCTCTCTTAATGCTCTAGAAGTTGCCAAAAGTTGCGATAGTTGTTTAGTTTTCCTGTTACAACTTAAAAGTGATTTTTAGCAATGTGTTATAGCATCATTTTTCACCTTCATATGATTCATGATTGCTTTTATGGCTTTTGGCACCCATTCCTACAGACTTGAACAAAATTCACTAAAAAACAGTGTTAAAATCCCCATACGCGGATATGCCCAGACTTTTCCGTGTGTATATGCGAGTCCACATGTACTTTTCCGCATATGCCATTAAAATCATTAAAAAATATATAAACAATACCTATTTTCGGGCTGGGTTGATGGTTACTCTGGTAGTTCAACTACCCCAGCATGTGGCCAACTGTTTCCAACTGATTGAAACTACTTTGAGGGAGTATAAAAGCCCCTCATGTGCATGGCCTAAGGGAGAGAGAAATTTTATAGACATTATACTCTGTTGGAATCCCAGTTCAAGTCTGATTCCTCGTGCCTCCTGCACTTTCCCAGATTTATATCAAGAAACCCTTGTTTCCTGGAGATGTTCATCCATTTATATGTCATCTCGAGTGCACAAGTCTTGGAAGAATCTTAGCGAGGCAAGGGCGGGACGAATCCGGACGATGGTCTGCTCGAAGATCGTGGAAGGATTCAGGTGATCTCTCCACTTTTACTACTGTACATGCTGTTTGTGATAATGAAGAACCATCTTGTTCCTGAACTCGTGTGTTAATGTTTATTTATATATGTGAAAATATTATCATTTAAGCATTTATTATGGTTTATATAATGTTTCACATGGATTGCACTAACGTTTAGGAGAAGCATATGTTGTACAACTAGATTTCTGTGCACGTTCTTTCTTGTTTTCCAGGTTGAAGGTGGAAGGAGAATTGCTGGGGGTTTGGACCTCGCGGGATCTACATCGAACGTAGGACTTCGGGTGAGTTCTACTATCGTTGTTAACTAGTATTTTGCATTCAAGTATGGTTGTGTGTGACTCCTTCTGAATAGCATGCCCTGCTCTGTGGAGGTTTAGACCCAACAAACCTCTAGGGTGATTTTCCCCGAAATAGAACTGGTGACTCCACTGGGGACCACATTCTTGTGATTCCCCTGTTGGGTGGTTTCAGCTATTTGATAGGTTTCCAACAGTTTTAACTTTTATTTCCAGTCCAGTTAACTCTTTCTTAGTCAGACTAAAGTCCTGGTTTCTTATCCAGGCTTGATATTTTTTGTTTTTCATTATTTACCTTTATATACGCGGGTTTGTCTGCACACAGACGCGTATACACGTATTTTTTGTTAAAAGGACGCGCGTATACGCGGGTTTCCTTTAGCACAGTCGCGTATGCACGCTTGTTTATAAACTGTCCAGTCGTGTATACCTATGTCAATTTCGAAATTTTAGGTTTTTTGGCTTTTTGGCCTTGTCTGCCTGTGGAGACCTGTTCCTGCAGTGTCTTTGTACCCTCTGGATTGTGTAGAAAGTGGTCTTTGGTCTTTTCTCTCTCTTGTTTGATTGAAAACTAGCTTATTTGGCAAAGTCTTGTTTCTTGTGCTGGCATTTCTGGTTCGAGTACCAAGATCTCTTTCTGGGGATTCTTGGTTGTTCTGCTTTATCAGAACAGAGAGCTTCTGCTCATTTACTCTTTCCTACCTTTGTGTCTTGCTTTGCACTTCTGTTTTTGCCCATTTAATGGTTGGTTTTCTTGAGTTCAGTTGATTATGTCTTGTTGCAATTTTTGAAGAGTCTTTCTTGGTTCTTTGAAGTTTTTGTTTGCTGCAACGTTGTACTATTCTTCTAGGTTGATTGTTTGAGTTTCTTGTCTTCTTTTGCTCATATAGATCTTGCTACTAGTTAGCCCTATAAGATTTGGAGCATTTTTGAAGTTTTTGCTTGAAATTCAGAGTTGTTTGGCTTGGAATTTGGTAGTCTTCTTGGTCTTGTTGAGCTCTTCCTTTTTATAAAACTCAAAAGCTCAAAAACATTTTGTTTTGTCCTTTGATTTTGTTTCGCATTTTTGTTTTCGTTTTGTTATATCTATTGAAGCTTTGTGGAGTTTTCTTGCTTTTGTTTTTCAACTTGATTTTGGAAAGGAATTGTCATTGGTTTCTTCCTCTTGTTTCAAGCGTTTTTTGGTGTCTTTATATTAAGAGTTTCTGATTTAGGGAACTAGCTTTCTGGACAACCAAAAAGAGATAAAACTGAAGGATCTTTGGGAAATTTCACTCTGCTTTAGTAGATTTTGCATCTTAGAATTTGCATGCTCTTAGTGATTTGCATCAGGTGAACTTAAGCATTTAGTCATTTTCATAGTTTTTGTGAGTGTGGAGTTTGGTATCTGAAAAGAAAAATAATTTTTTTTTTTTAATCTCGTAGAACCTGTGTAGAAGTTGCTTTTCATTGAAAGACAAATAACTACATTTGCATGTAGTTTAGTTTTTATTAATTTCTTTTTCTGCGTCAAAACACCACAAGTTTCATTTCCGTATCCCTTTGACTTAACATAACGGCTAATTAAAATAAGCGATATAATTTAAAAGCAACTAGCAAGTTTTTTAAGTGTCATACACCAACTAGCTAGGTTGTAGGGCCTTGGATTAGGTGAGTGGAGAGTTAATTCTCCAAGGCCGCTCAAACAAAACATAGAAGTTGATTAATTGAGCGAAATCCAACTCCGTTAGGTGGACTGGGAAAGCTCTCCTCTAGAGAGTCAAGCACGAGGGGAAGTGAAGGCTGAGAAGAGAGATACCCCCTCTCTTATTTGCTGAATCTGACCTCAAGACGTTCCGCCCGGCTTCTGACATGGATTGGTGCCCATAGTTGCCACTCTTAGGTTCCACATAGGTGACTACGGGGGGGAATACCCGTGGTACCTGAGGCAGACGTCGCATCACTTTCAACAGTACTTCTGGGGGGTGCCCTTGCGAAGCTTGGGTACTTGTGCCGGCAAAGGCTGTCATTAGGAGGTCGGCGTAACTATTTATGTTACCTTCGCTAGTAGGCCTGGGACGTAATTATCCCAGACTACTTTCAGGAGGTCCTATATTTTCGCTTTCTTGTATTTTGGTGTCCGGTCCTAATCACCCGGAGCGGAAATACTTGAAGGCTGTTTGCTTGATTGTATCTCAGGGATTATTTTTTGTAGTGAGTGCTCTTTGCTCCTAGCTTGCCTAGATTTACACTTTTTGAGTCTAATTAAAATTTGTTAAAGTGGCTGATCAAGCGCCTCGTCAATCGAGGAGAATCTGGGGGTTATCTCCCAAGAGTCCAGAGCCTTCTTCAAGAAGGCGTAGGAGTGATTTAGCAGGTGGGTACCACCCTGTGACGTCTGACGTAGTGGATAGAGATCCTCCACAAGGGTCTGAAGGTTTCGTAGCTGATTCTGGTGTTGGTTCCGAGAGGAGCGTTCCGCTCACCTCACGAGTTTTATTTCCGCAGGAAGAAGAAGTTCAAATAGAGGAAGTACCTGAACCATCAGTGTCACTTCCATCTCCTCTTCCTCCTGATTATCCGTTCTTTTTTTAATACATCGGACTTGAGTCAGAGAGACCGGAAGATCCTCTGTATTATACATACCTTTCGATGGCCACAACTGGGAACGCAGCTTCTACTGTGAGTGCTGCAGGCATTCAGACTCCTGCTTCTATTGAAGGAGGGGGCACTATTGCTATATCTTCGATTGCTTCTAGTGCTGTTGTGTTTGGCTCTGGTTTCACCCAAGCACATGCTTCTCAATCCCCAGACCCTTGGTTTTGGAAAATTGCACACAAGCACGTTCTACACTACTTTCCTTCTTTGGCTGCATTCTCTGCCTTGCTGTGATGGATCATTCTTCAGGGTTCTGTGACTGGTTACATATTCCTAGTTCGAATCTTCTTTAGAGGTCCTTTCCGTTTACTTCTCAGACCCAGAGTTTCAACCCTTGGTCTAGAGGTCAAAGTTCAACTACTTTTACAAGTTGGAACCATGTATTCACTACAGCGGGGGCAGGGAATCAGTTTTACGCTGGTCACCAAGGGAATGCTTCTTTCCCTTCGTCAAGTGCTTATCAAACTTTTTCCCCTCTGTCTAATGCCTGGAACCCCTATCACGGGCTTTCCTCTTCATTTAATATTTTAGGGGGGGGAACTGGTCCGGTCTTTGGTAACTCGGCGTGGGGAGGAGGTTCTTCTCCTTTTTCTACGAGTTCTTTCTAGAAACCTGGTGCCTCATCAAATCCAAGGTATTCTTTTCAGAATGTTGGGAATTCATCCTATCAAGGATGGAATCCTCAGGCTCTGCCTTGTTTACCTTTTCTGGCAACGTTAAACTTGTCAGATCTGCTGAAATTGACTAATGATCCTATCCATTATAGTCCGGGGTGGCCTTCGGTTCCCACCAAACTTCCTTCAGACATTCCAAAGTTTGAAGGCAAGAATGGCGAGGATCCAACTGATCACATCACCACCTTCCATTTATGGTGTTCTTCCAACTCCCTGATCGATGATTCAATTAGGTTGAGATTGTTTCAACGCACCCTAACTGGAAACGCTGCCAAATGGTATATTGAGCTAATTGGGGGCAGTTTTGCTACATTTGGAGAACTGGCTGTTACATTTCTAAACCAATTCCAGTTTCCTGTCCGATATGATGCCGGGACTGAACTCCTAGCTAATTTTAAACAGGACGACATGACCCACATTTCTGATCATATTCAGGAATGGTGGAGAAGGAAGAGGCTTATTAAAGCTCATATTCCGGGTGAATTCCTTTTGGAATGGTTTCTAAAATCTCTGCAGTCAGATATTTTGAAGGACGTATCCCTCTCAAGGGTATTTTCCAAGGAGCAGGCCATTTTTAGGGCCCAACAGTTGGAATTGATATATTCTCAGTCTGGGGTCCTCCATAAATATCTTCCCAATGCTCCTCGCTCCAAATTAGATATATCCAAAACTAAGCCTGGTCCTCATGGTGATAGACTGATTGGATCGATCAATAGTGGTGCAGCCAGCCTGCTTACTCAATTGTAGCAGTTGTCTTTGCAATCTGCTCCCTCTAGTTAGGCTGTGCCTGCTGAGTCATCACCTTCCCAATCTTTGTCCATAAATTTTGTCCAAGCTTCTGATCCCAAAGGAAATCAACAATCCAAAGGGAAGAAGAAGGGATGAAATAATAAGAAAAAGGGCAAGAATGGGAAGGGTAATGCGAATAAAACCAACAAGCATGTTGGTGAGGGTCCAAAGGAGAAAAAGAAGGTGAAGTTTCCATGCAAGCTGTGTGATGGAGGCCATCTTACACACCTTTGCCCTAAAATTCAGGATGCGCAGCGCCTATTAGCTCAGCAGGGTTCTTCTAGTTCCCAGGCTGTGTTAACAAACCCTTTTCCCCAAGGGCAACAACTAGTCATTGGCGCGAACCAAAATCTTGCGGCTTCCTCAGGGGGCACCCAGGAAGGGGAAATACCATCAAACATATTCATGATGAGTGCTCACGTGGATGTCGCTACAAGATCCCGTGATTATGGTGGAGAAGAGTCTTCGAAAGCTAAGGATGCTCCTGATGCTACTGAGCCGCTTCACATTACAAGGCCTACTGTTGAGCCTATACCTCGGATGCCCAAAGCATCTACTAAGCGGTCGTCGATTAATCCAAATGCTAGGGCTACCCAGAAATACTCTATTGTGGAAGATCTGGCACAGAGTCCTTGTGCCATGTCGGCTTTAGAGGTGCTCTAGTCTTGTCTGGCTTAGCGCAGTTCTTTTATCACTGCCATTGGGGCTATTGATCCGAAAAATTATCTTCTGATTACATTTGATATGACTGATTTTAAGAAGAGACTCCCCCATCATATGGATTTTCATATTAAATCATCGTACCGGAAGTGAAATATCTTTCGAACGGTTGTTGATGAGGGTGCTTCCACATGCGTGATGTCTCTAACATGTTGGAAGATG
Organism: Pinus albicaulis; assembly: GCA_034641835.2. Taxonomy (NCBI): domain Eukaryota; kingdom Viridiplantae; phylum Streptophyta; class Pinopsida; order Pinales; family Pinaceae; genus Pinus; species Pinus albicaulis. Next base: position 1,074,056,448 of record CM076579.1, on the reverse strand, counting down.
ATTGGATCTCCTAAAGCTGTTCCATCTACCACTCTTCTCACTGTGTTTGATGGTCATTCTCACAGACCGCATGGTATTGTCCCAGCTTTTCCCATCTGTGTTGGGGGAAAAACTGTGAATATAGAGGTTGAGGTAGTAGATGCAAGCTTGGACTACAACCTTCTGTTGGGGAGAAACTGGATTTATGAGATGGATGCCATTGCATCGTCATTATTTCGGATTATTTGTTTCCCTCACGAAGGGAGGATTGTTACAGTGGACCAACTGGACTGTCCTCCTGTAGACCCGAATGCATCCACTGACTCATCTGTTCCCAAGTTGGATAATACTAAGGCACCTGTTGAGAATTTAGGAGTTGGAATGTATTCTTCCTTGATGGGTACGTTTGATATTCCTCCTCCTACAGTTCATATTAATGAAATTTCATCCTCCAACGCCCCTCTTCGAAGAGAGTTCTTCAGAAATCATTATTTCTCGGACCCTTGGACCTTACCTTCCCCTACGCCGTGGCGGTGGGGTTGGAGTGGTGATAGCATTTCAATGTCGTATGTGCCCCGAGATTACCTTATCGGTCTATTGACCTGCGGGGCTCCGATCCAGAGCACTGCGCAGTTGGATTGGAGATGTGGCTCTGGCTTGGACACTTAGTTCTTCTTCTGCCCAGGATTGCCTTGATACCACTCTTCCATCTGAAGAGGCCATCCTGGAAGCCATGACTGGTATAGATAGACCGTGGGATGACTTGTATCATCGGTCTTAACACGATGCACGAGCGAAGTTGAAGCAAGTTTTCAAGTCCTCGGTCTCTGGTCCCTATTCACCAGGTGTGGACAGCACCAACACGGGTTTATCTTTGAAGAACATAAGGTTTGTGATTTTTTTCTCCTACTATCCCGGTGAACATTTCCGGAGATCCCAACATTATTGATGTCTTCATGAGATGGGCGGAATGTTCCCGTGAAGAGATTCAAATTTACACCGAGCTCTTTAAAGAGTATAGGGATGTATTCACTTGGTCTTATGAGGAAATGCCTGGTATAGATCCATGTATTGTCTAGCATGAGATCAAGACTTATGAAAACGCTAAGACTGTGAGGCAAAAAATTCGTCCGGTCAATCCTAGGAAGGGAGCAGCTATCAAAGCTGAGGTTGAGAAGCTGCTTAAGGCGGGATTCATTTTCCATGTTCCTTTGACTAAATGGGTTTCCAACCCTGTTCCGGTAGAGAAAAAGCAAGGAACGATTCGAGTTTGCATCGATTTCAGAGACCTAAATAAAGCATGTCCTAAAGATAATTACCCCACACCATTTATCGATCAGATCATTGACGAGTGTACCAGTAATGAGATTTTCTCCTTCATGGACGGTTTCTCTGGATATAATCAGATTACTATTCGTCCTGAAGATCAGCATAAGACTGCCTTTACCTGTCCCTGGGGTACTTTTGCATACAAGAAGATGCATTTTGGTCTTAAAAATGCTAGGGCTACCTTTTAGCGGGCCATGTCATATGCCTTCCATGACATCAAAAAGATTATCGAGGCATATTTGGATGATTTAGCTGCTCATTCTCGAAAGAGGATGGATCATCCTACTCACCTCCGTCAAATATTTGAAAGATGTCGTTTCTATAAGATTAGGTTGAATCCGAACAAGTGCGTTTTCGCGGTTAGATCCAGTCGGTTGTTGGGATTCATTGTGTCTAGAGAAGGGATTAGGATAGATCCCTTCAAGGTTGAGGCAATACTTCGGTTGCCTCCCCCGTCCTCTGTCCGTCAACTTCAAAGTCTACAAGGAAAGTCTAATTTTCTTCGGAGATTTATCGTAAATTATGCTGAAGTTACCAAGGGATTTATGAGATTGTTGAAAGGGTTCATTTCTTTAAGGATGAATTCGCTCCGCGTTCATTCGATGCTTTGAAAAAAGCATTGACCCTCTTGCTCCTTTATTGATTCCACCTGATTATGAGAGTTTCCTTTTATTATCGACTACAGCGGAATCTACCATGGGTATGGATTGCAGTTCGGGAGGATGATGCTCTTACTTAGCATGTGTTATTTACTATCTTAGTCAAGGTTTGGTAGGACACGAACTCAGGGTATACTCGATAGAAAAGTTGGCTTTGGCTTGTTGTTCATGCTATACGGCGGCACTCGGCATTACATTATTCTACGCAAAACTTATGTTTTGGCAGCAGCCAATCCATTTCAGTTTGTCCTCAGTAGGCGAGTGATTGGGGGAAAATACAATAGATGGATTGTGATTTTGCAGGAATTTGATATTGAGTTTATGTCTTCCAAGTCCAAGAAATCATTGGTTTTCGCGGAATTGATCTCCAAGTTGCCCTGTGGGGATGAGATTGTCTATGATGAATCCTTCCCGAATGAACATTTATTTCTTATCTCTCCACAGGATCCTTGGTATGGAGATATCATTGTGTATATCCAGACTGTGAAGTTTCCCTCTACTTTTTCGAAAGATGAGCATCGTAAGTTGCGTCACTTGGCTAAGAATTACTTGATTATTGGCGATGCTTTATACCGTCGAGGGGTTGATTCAATCCTGAGACATTGCTTAACTCTCGAAGAAGCTGAGGCTATGCTGAATGATTGCCACAGTGGAGCTTGTGGTGGTCATTTATCTGGGCTAGCTACAGCCCAAAAGATCTTGCGTGCTGGGTACTTTTGGCCTTCGATTTTCAAAGATTGTATGGAGTCGGTCAAAAAGTGTCATCCGTGTCAAGTTTATACTCGAAAAATGTGCGCTCATCCAGCTCAGCTTTTTCCAGTCATTACTGTCGGTCCCTTTACAAAGTGGGGTATTGATTATACTACTTGTAACCCGCCTTCAGCTAAAGGTCACAAGTATATTATTGTAGCAGTAGACTACTTTATGAAGTGGGTCGAGGCTATGCCTACTTCTGGGAATGATGGTGAGACTACAACTCTTTTTCTTTTCAACCAGGTTATTTCTCGTTTTGGTATTCCTAGAGAGATTGTCACTGATCATGGCAGTCATTTTTAGAATAGCATGATGGCTGAGTTGGCTCTAAAATTAGGTTTCCGGTAGGAGCATTCATCTCCGTATTATCCTTAAGCCAATGGGCAAGTGGAAGTCATGAATAAATCCTTGAAGACAATTCTTCAAAGGACAATCGATAAAGCTAGATCCAACTGGAATATTATGCTATATCCTGCACTTTGGGCATACAGGACGTCAGTGAAAACTGCAACTGGCTTTACTCCGTTTCAGCTAGTGCACGGGTTGGAATCCATGTTTCCCATTGAATGCGAGATTCCTTCTCTTAAGTTGGTTGTTGAACTTCTTCCTGACACTACTAGTCTTGAAGAACGGCTCCTTCATTTGGAACATCTCGATGAGCAGCGTCGGGATGCCGCCACGATGAATGAAGTGCATAAAAACCGAGTCAAAGTTCAGTACGATAAGGCGGTCAAACCTAGGGTTTTTTCGGAAGGTGACCTTGTTTTGGTCTATGCCCAAGAAAAAGATTCCCTGGGGGTAGGAAAGTTTAAGTCTATGTGGTATGGCCCCTTCATCGTTAAAAGAGTCCTTAAAAAAGGAGCATATACCTTAGTTGATTTTGAAGGAAACGAGTTGCCGGAGCCCAGAAATGGGCTCTATTTGAAAAAGTATTATGCCTAGGCTTCGGCCTGACATTTTGCTTTTGTATATAGTAGTTTTGCTTTGTACATATCTAGTTGTTTTTCGATCTTTGATGGGGGTAGTGATGTTTTTGATGCCTTTGGCCGCAGGTTGTGTCGAATGTCATGAGTCATTTTGGTTTCGCCGATGCTGCTAGTAGACACACCCAGAATTTGGCTTCCGTGGCTTGGGTGCTTCATCATCCATCCGGTCAGCTGTTAGTATCAAGAGGGTTCTGCATTGGTCCTGCTTCCAATAATATACCAAAGTACACTGCAGTTATTTATCTACTCTCGGACGCAATATCTTTGGGTGTTGATTCGTTGGTAGTTTTCTTGGACTCTCAGCTTGTGGTGTTGCAGTTGAACAATACTTATTGGGTTCGAGATCCATTTTTACTCTGGTTGTTCTTGAGGGTATGTTTGTTACAAAGATCATTTCAATTTTTAACTTTCATTCATATTCCTCGAGCTGACAATTGGATGGCAGACTCATTAGCTAATCAAGCAATTGATTGGCATATTAATCATTCCATACAATAAAATTTAATAATAAAAAACATCATACATTTTGATACATTTGTCACATCACATCAAACATCGCTGTATATATATCATCAGAGTGTTCAAAACTGTACAAAAATTTGGATCCATAAGTCATACAAAATTTGGGATTATGCCCAATCATGTTCAGTCTCAAAAAATATACAGTCATCTGATACATCATATCTATCTACTCCTGTGGTCCCTACCCAGAAGTTGTGTTCCTATAGAACACGATCGCAGTGGCAACGCGGCAGAATAACCGTACCCAGTCACGGGGTACTCCTACCACCTGTCTCTGGATGGCTTCAGGCAGATCTTCCACTACAGCCATAGGTACTTGGCGGGTTAATCCCTCCAAGTTCCTCTATACAACATGGAGGGTCTTGTGCAGATCCTTGTGTCAGCTTCGCCTCGACGCTTGTGTCGTGGGAAACCCTCAGATCAAACTGGTCCAATATCTATTTCATGATCATTTTTACATTGTAAGTCATTTGAATCCAATCAAAAACATGTTTTTTTTTCACATTTTTTTCATACATATTGAAAAAATCCAAAAAATTATATAAGTCAAAAATTTTAAACTTATCGACTGTACCCCATGCTGTGCCTGGTGGAAGGACAAGATCTGGATCACCACGAAAGTCCATCCTGGCATAGGGATAGTCGTCCACCGTGATGATTTGTTCTCTCCACCATTGGAAGAACTCATCATCCCAAGTGGTCCAGGGAACTTCACTTCCCCCCATTCTCTTCATCATGTCTGCCCAGCGGGTAATTCTTGGGTCTCTCGGGCTGCTGATGGTAGAGATCACTCTGGGTCTTAGTGCTGGAATCTTCTCAAAGAATAATGTCATCAAAATTGTACCATATCCAAAGTGTTTTGTCTTTGTTTGGAAGATAGAGGTCAATTGTTGCTTCATGTTCAGCAATAGGGATATGCACCAATCATATACATGAGTTAAGCATTCCACTACTATGCTCATTTGCGTCCTGGACGCTTGGTGTAGGGAGGCAGATCCTGCCACTCTACCAATGGTGAAAAGGAGGATTTTCATGTGCAAATCCCTTAAATCTTTGATTGCAATTTGAGTTCCAACTTTCTTCGAACCCTGTACGTAGTACACGTGGATGTAAACTTCCACAGTGAGCCCTCCCAAAGGCTTACCATGCAAGTCTACTGGCCCCCCCCTCCGGGAGAGTCCAGTGATAAAATATATGTCTTCCACTTCAATGCGTACGTGCATCTGATCTACCATAAAGTAGTCCTCTTCCGGTTCCCAATAGTTCACAAGCATTTCGAGCAACCAGACATTACTCTTCATATTTGGCATTTTAAAAAACTTGAGAAAGCCGCAATTCCGAAGAATATTTAGTGATGCTTGGTCCTGCATGACTTCTTGATCAATTGCATTGTGTTCACGTTCTCTTCATGATATGGTCATCCTGCAAAATTTCAATAATTCCTTCATTAGCTACGCTTTTTTCATTTGGGCCTGCGCATACATGACTTTATTTATACACAGTCGCATGTATACGCGACTTTGTCATTACCAACCCGCGTATGCGCAAACCCGTGATTTTTAGCAAGAGATTCTATGGTGAAAAATTCCTAAATTTTAATTTATGAACAGAAAAAGTAAATAGCAGGATGAATTTAGAGCTAACCTGAGAAAATTGGTGGAATTCGACGGTCGGTTGCTCTTGTTTTGATGAAAGAAGTTTTTTTCTCCAGAGCACTTTTTTCCAAATCAGCAATGTAATAATGAACCAAATATGAGGTAATTTGTCTATTTATGCCCAAAAAAGTTGAAAATTTTCGCAAAAATTTGTTATTCTTATTTTTTCAATCTATCTTAAGCTGCATAACCCAGATGCTTGGAAGTGCCCAGTTTGGTATGTTTTCAGGTATATTTTGACGATTTTTGAGATTTTTCCAGATTTTGATCCATGACTGCTGACCCGTCATGGCAGGTATATGATCTTCAATGGCATATAGGTTAGGGAATCCACTTTTCGTTGCATTTTGCATACTAGCCTCCATTATGATCACTTTCCATAGGGTCGATCCCATCAGGTCATGAGTATTACACCTATTTCACTCGCCGATTTTTTAATCATGACTTGGTGGTAGAGCCTTCTTTTACATGGGCTTCCTAGTTAGTTCCTCGCTATCACTTGTTGCCCATGCTGTGTTTTATGTAGGCTCGGGAGTCCTCCTTAGTCCTGCCATGAGTTATGTGTTGAAGCTTCATTCTTCTTCTTCCTCACTATCATTTTTACGCTATTACCACAGAGGCTCCCTAGTGTTGTTGAGTTGTATTACGCATTGCATATTGGCTACTTGTTTATCCTGGCCTTTAGCCGGCTTCATTTGGACTCAGTGTTTAAGCCAACTTTTGACCTTGACTATTTGTACAAGTTAACCATTGCATGCACTTAGCTATCACGACTTGACACCCTTTTACCTATGGATGGAACGTTCCTTTGAGTATCGCTTACCAGTTTCTGCCACCTTGCATTGAGCATAGGATTGTTCCAGTCCCAGGAACTAGTGCATCTGATTTTTTGATACTCATTCTATCCATTGTACCATAGCATTCTTTTATTCTTTTTCAAGCTTATTATATGAAAAAGACAAAAAAAACAAATATAACAAAAAGAGCGGGAACGGGATGTATCTTCATTGTTTTGATGGCAGTACAGAGTCAGTTTGTCGCCCTTGAACAAAGCACATATACTTATATATATTTCCTACATTTGGGATGGTTTTAGTTTATGACCTAGGTTGACCTTTACCTTGTTTCACTTGTCGGTCCTCCACAGGTTGATTTATCTTATCTCTTCCAATCATATGGAGAGTTTGTTCGCCTCTGCATAACAAACTTATCTGATGTCCTTTTTTCTTGCCATGGTCATCACGAGTCGTGCTTTTGTTCGAGGAATCTAGCCGGAGTCGGCCAGTCTGCGGTGTCTCTTGACTCATTATTCGGTCGGCCTTCCCGGTCTTTCAGTATCTTGTTATATCATCATATGTTTGGTCTTCTGTCATGCGCTTTGGTTTGAGAAGGTCTCCATTGACTTCTTACGGCGGGTTTGTCTCTTATCGACTACGACATATTGCTGCGAGGAGACAAACTAGAGCAACGCCTTTGGCCCTATTTCCATCATTGATAGGTGACCTTGTGCTCAGCATTTGATCATCATTATGGGTCTTTGACTGAGTGGTTTCCCTTGTGTTCGACGTCAGCACACATTATCACACTTGGGATTCATGCAGTACCTTGATTTCCATTTGACCCTATCAGTGGATATCTCGCCTCTGTGTCAACTTTCATTATTGGTTGGTTCAGAGGGTTTCTTCTGTGCGCTAGCTTCATCTTGTGCATGTCAGAAACGTACTTCGGTTTTGGTTCCATCACTCTACCTCGTCCGATTCCTTCCAAATCTTGGCTTGCGGGTTACACTCGCGCTGGACTGATGTAGGATGCCTTAATGCCTTCCTTCCAGCAGATCTTTTCCCATCGACTCCGACTCATTGCTCCGGGAATAAGGTCTAGAGTCTTTTGTCAGTACCTTAGGGTTTGCGGTCATCAATGGTAGACTCTTCGCTATCGACGGTGGGGATTCATCATTGCCTCCACGATTGATGAATTGTTCAAGTGTTCGACTTCAACTCATTCATTCGCGCATTTATAGATTGTCTTAAGACACCTTGACTCATTTTCATTATTGGTGGGTTGTCTCGCGTTGGTTAATGGTATACATCATTGACCGGTAATCCAACGATTTCTCACATGGTCAACTTCAGCTCATTTATTCCCATTGTGTAGAATTGTGCTGTCGAGATTGGTGAAGACGTCGGGTTGCATCAACATCTTTCGGTTCACTTTTGACAGTCAATTCAGTTTCTGCCAGTGATGTCGTTCACCCTTATATGTTGGAGTATCAGTACAGCAACATCCTATATGTTGGCTCCCGAGTTGCATGATTGTACCATTTATTCCACCTCTTACGATTTGGTACTTGGAGATTCAGTTACTTACATGATCAGACATCTAGTTGCAGCATCATTGATCAACTTTCTATATGTGATACTTGGACATTGATTCAGACTTATACTTCCGGGCCATGCTCAGATGATTCATTGTGTACTTTCAGTTCATCTATACTTGTATACATGTTGGATCTATTCAGTACTTTCCATATGATGTATTTTTGACTGAGTATGGGTATGCCCGCCTCAGCATGAGTTGACTCTCTGTTTTCTTTCATTGGTTTTTGACAGGCTGAAATCTGGTGAAGTCCTCTCTTTTCCTTGCGAAGTTCTTTCTATGTGCATAATACATTTCGGCCATCATGTACCCCTTGTGACCTCATATATTAGGGGACATCTGTTATAGCATCATTTTCACCTTCATATGATTCATGATTGCTTTTATGGCTTTGGGCACCCATTCCTATAGACTTGAACAAAATTCACTAAAAAACAGTGTTAAAATCCCCATACGCGGATATGCCCAGACTTTTCCGTGTGTATACGCGAGTCCATATGTACTTTTCCGCGTATGCCATTAAAATCATTAAAAAATATATAAAAAATCCCTATTTTCGGGCTGGGTTGATGGTTACTCCAGTAGTTCAACCACCCCAGCACATGGCCAATGACTCCAACTGATTTGAAACTACTTTGAGAGTATAAAAGCCCCTCATGTGCATGGCCTAAGGGAGAGAGAAATTCTATAGACATTATACTCTGTTGGAATCCCAGTTCAAGTCTGATTCCCCGTGCCTCCTGCACTTTCCTAGATTTATATCAGGAAACCCTTGTTTCCTGGAGATGTTCATCCATTTATATGTCATCTTGAGTGCACAAGTCTTGGAAGAATCTTAGCGAGGCAAGGGCGGGACGAATCCAGACGACAGACTGCTCGAAGATCGTGGAAGGATTCAGGTGATCTCTCCACTTTTACTACTGTACATGCTGTTCGTGATAATGAAGAACCATCTTGTTCCTGAACTCGTGTGTTAATGTTTATTTATATATGTGAAAAGATTATCATTTAAGCGTTTATTATGGTTTATATAATGTTTCACATCGATTGCACTAATGTTTAGGAGAAGTATATGTTGTACAAATAGGTTTCCGTGCACGTTCTTTCTTGTTTTCCAGGTTGAAGGAGGAAGGAGAGTTGCTAGGGGTTTGGACCCCGCGGGATCTACATCGAACGTAGGACTTCGGGTGAGTTCTGCTATCGTTGTTAACTATTTTTTTGCATTCAAGTATGGTTGTGTGTGATTTTCATTGCTTCTCTACCTTGTAGGCGTTTTATAAATTAGCAAACCCTCAGTAATTTCCCAGCTCTGTCAATCATGTCTTTGGAGAGTTTCCCATACCCCAACCATGAGGCTCTTGTAATTCTATATTGTGCTAGAGAGGAGATGGCCCTACACGGGGGGTATGAAAACAATTGCCACATCTACCTCATTGGAGTATGATAAGGAAGGAAGAAGTTGGGTGCAATGTTTGATAATTATAATGGGAGACAAATTGTCTTCTCTTTCGATTTTTCACCCATTTCCTTTAATCTCTCAAGCGAGAAGAGGGACTGCGAAGTTACGCGACGAGAGAGGTGGTTAGTACAAGAGCTATGGAAAGGATTTGTACTAAGCAAGGATGCCTCGGTGACAAAAAAATTGCGAGGCGAGAGAAAATATTATGTTTAAAGGAAGGTCACACCTTACGTGAAACTTCATTGCGGTGGATCTTTCCTTGTCCACTTATATTCGATTTTAATTTGTTATTTTAATTTTTCATGGAGGGTTGTTTTGGCATATGGTCTGGCATTCAATTGCACACTTACTAAAAGCATTGTCAATTTTTCTTTCAGGCGGTGTGAACAAACTTGCTGATTTTGTTGGAGTCACCCTTGGGGCGAGGGGCAAAATGTTGTCTTGGAGAGCAAGCATGGTTCTCTGAAAATAGTTAATGATGGTATGACAGTAGCTAAGGAGGTAATTTGTAGATGTGTGCTTTGGTTTTCTTTTTAACGTTGTATTAGTTCCCTCTCTTAAATGTCTTAGATTTGGTAGGCATCATTTGAAAACTCAAAGGTGAAAGGAAGCATATTTGTTACCCAGTGGTCTACTTGGCCTACGGAATAGCCACATTAGAGTAATGCATAAAGATTTTCACAACAATAAAAGGAAAGGGTTATGGCTGAGTCAAATTTTATTGTTATTGACAGTGTAATGAAATGTATCTCAATGTTGTGGTTTTGGCCTTTTTATTGGTTGAATTAGAGGACCCAGTTGAAAATATTGGGGCCAAGTTGGTAAGGCAAGCTGCGGAAAAGACAAATGATTTAGCTGGGGATGGAACCACAACATCTGTTGTTCTTGCACATGTTGGAATATTGAAAAATTCCAGAACAATGAATGGAGAATAAATCTCCTTTCCTCTAACACAGAGAAAATAAAAATTTCTTTGACGGGAGACAGAGTTTCAATACTTTGAAAACAAACTTCTATTCCCTTCAATAACTCAAAAAAAAACTATTACACTACTTCCTCACTGAGACGGACTACAAAATTATGGCTGCTACAAAACGCAGTGCATAAAACCAACTCACTGTTTGTTCAAAACAAACATACTCTGTCTCTAAAACACTCTGCTGTGTTTTTCCCTTTCGCACTGCTGTGCATACACACTTAAAAAGTTACACTTAGTCTTTCACTTTTTACACACTGCTATGTAATAAAAAATTTACATACTGTCTATAAAAAAAACTACCAAGCTTTTTCATCCTTTTTATTTTTATATTTCGTAACATATAAAACATATTATAATAAACCCTTTAAAAAAAAAAAAAAAATTTAAACTAAATTCTATGGCCCACCTTTCATTTCGCATATGATCTATATTTAACATATGTTTAAAACATATGTATATATTAAACTATCAAAACATTAAAGAACCCTTTCCATCAGACTTCAAAAGTCTGAATAGATTGAATTTCAAACCAAATTCGCGTTCCAAAATGGGATGCTGACGTCTGCCTAATTTTAACTTGAATTCTCAATCCAATGTGCCCTATAAAAAATTCGGGTCCGGTTTTCAGGTTTTCAGATTCCCTTCAATTTCATGCGATCCAATATTAATGCTCCACGTGTCCTCCTTTTGAATTTACAAAGCTGTCGGGTAAATTTCTGTTTGTTTAATTTCTGGTTGGTGAATTGCGTTAATGCTGGCTGTTGTGTTTAAATACAATCCTGTACAGAAATATGGCTGTGGCCGTCTACAAAAAAAACTTGCAGGAATTTTAAATGCTGAATTAAATTTCTGGATGGCATGCAAGCAACCTCCAAAAAAAAATGTTACTGCTGCATCCGTCCTTCTGCTGCAGCAGTTGAAGTTAAAATTCAACAGCACAGGGTTTAATAAGTGAGGGTGTAAAGGTAAATTTTTGTCGATAGTACTGGATTAAGATCATCTATTCATTTTGTAGGGTCTTATGGTGTTTGGTTTTTTAGTTTTGGGTTGGGCTTATTGAGTCTAAGATAGTTTTTGAGTGAAAAAATTGCTATCAGGTATTAAAAAAATTTGGTTCTTTTGTCAAAATTTATGAGCTTGTTAGGAAATACAAAACTGACAATGATTGTATCTTAAATTTGTGGAAAATAATTTGAAATGAAACCTTTTTGTTTAGGTTGTTGCAGCAGGTGCAAACCCCATTCAAATTACTAGGGGCATTGACAAGACAATAAAGGAACTCAAAATTTTGTCAAAGAAGGTAAACGCTTGCCTTTTGAGTAGGCTGGTTTTCCTTTTTGCTGATGGTTTGGTGTATCTAATTGAATTAGTTGCCTAAGGTATTTTTGGTTGCAAAATCCTTTTCATTTTTCATACAGTATTGGCCTTGTGGAATACATTTGATTGTGTGGTCTTGTTAGATCTACAACATTTGTAGTTGTTTAGTCTTATGGCAGAGGTGCACTTTTATTATGGAAATAGTTGATGCAATATTGTCATTTAATCCTTACTGCAGGGTAGCATGTTGAGAAGTTTCTTGTGAAACATTTGGTATTCAAATGACACTTGATCCTATACAGCATCATGCACTTGACTTCAAAATTCATATTCAAAGTGTGCCAGACAATTCTTGCAAAATTTCAAATATTTATGTTGTTTTAAACCATTATCTTTTTCATGTATTGGATGCTGAAAATGTGAAAAATACTTTGGTATGAAACCAACTGGTGAATAATTTCCACCAAAAAAACCACTTCCAAGACATGATTTAGAAGTAGAACAAATGTGCTTATGAAGCATAGAAAGATATCCTTGATGCATTGTCAATGTTTGGCTAGGGTTATTTTTGGAGAAAATAACTCCTTATTCCTAGAATAGTGATCTTCAATACAAGTAAATGCCAGAGAAGAGAGATCATCGTGTGACGCAACAAAACTAAAATTGGACCCCCAAGGAGAGGTGGTGTGTCTACAATCGCTGTGTCAGCATTTTCCCTTGGTGTACCCCGTTCTTTTCCTCCAGCCTGAGTCTTAATTGACTTCTTCTTTCTTCGGGTTTATTTATCAAATTCGTAGAATTTGATAAATAAATACTATCCACAATGGTTGGAGTTTAATTTATATTCCCGACTTTATATTATCTCCAAGCCTTATAACCAATGTTTAACTTTCAACACTTTGTATTTATACTCCACGTTTCTTTTTAAATAAATAACTTGTAATGAACTTTCGGCTCTATATTTCACCACCCAGCCTTACAAAAATCACGCTCCAGACTTATGCTAATTATACGCCAATCGTTTAATTAAACAATTTCATTATACTCCGGCCCCACCTATATATATCAATAACCAATCAAACACTCGTATCGTACCTGGCTATCCTCCGCACACCTTAGTTAACCTCCGGGCAAGTTCAACGTGCGACCACCATCCGATGGCCCTTCTCCAAATCAACGACTCTTGGGAATTTCGCTCGGCTTCGAACGTCGGGCTTTAACGTGCGATGGCGTAGGTTAAACGGTGGTTTTCTAGGGGTCACTTCGCCATGTGTCGCATTCCCTATGAAATCGCTCGTGAATAGGAAATACCGCCTACTCCGCAAAAGCGGTGCGATATGGGCAACCTGCTTTTGTGATTCTGCTTGTGGTTTTGGTAGAGGGCTTGACCACGGGTGCAAGTCGGGTTCCGCTATCCTTTTGTTTGTTAACTCATGTCCAATCCTTGGGTCAGGTTCTGAAAGCACAACAATTTTGTCTCTTTATTAAGCGGGATTTTTATATTTGAACAATTTTCACGACCCCGGTTCTCTACACAAACCTCGCCTTCGGGTGGGGTGAGTTCACAGGGTTATCCAACAATTTACGAGAATTCAAAGACACAAGAATGGAATTATCAGTACCCAATCGCCTCACAGTTAAACAATTCTTCACAATTAGCAGTTTGAGATAATTCAATGGCAACTAAGCTTGGAAATCATTTAACTGGAAACAATTGTTCACACACAGAGGTTTATTGCAGAAATCCCCTCTCTACTCTCCTCTTCCCTCTCTAATTTTATTCATCCGAGGAATTAAAATTTATATACATAACATATGGCTCTTCGGTTCCTCTGAGAGGACCGTTCTAGAAATCAAAAGGTCTAATTATAATAATTCAACTAACTGAAACTGTTCGACTCCTACAACTCTAACTAGTCTAAGTAATACAGTCAGCTGAGGTATTGACACCTAGCTGTTACAAATGAAATGTTTTCGAACCCTCCTAGCCACAACATGTGGAAAAAACCTTCTACATTGCTGGCTAGTGCCTAATGCCCCTGCATCATCGTGTGACATAAACCTATTAACAAAAGTGAATTCCTTGAATTTCACCAAATATTTTCTTTGAATTCCTTGCTTTTAAAAGCCAATGATATCCCTTATTGTGTTAATGTTACGGAAATTCCTTGTCCTAGTGCCTCACACTCTACTATGAATGTTTTATCAAAAGTAGGTGCAACCGATTTTGGTGTAGAAGACATGGCATCCATTGAAAGAGAGAATGCCAAAGTAGCCTCATCATTCCATATAAATGATATTTTCTTCAAGAGATATGTGAGTGGACTTGAAATGCATGCATAATTCTTAACAAATGATCAATAATATCATGTAAGTCTAAAAATTCTTCTAAGAACCTTGATTTTCTTAGGAATAGGTCATTTTGTAATAGCTTGCATATTTTGAGGCTCCAACTTCACTCCTTCCTTTAAAACAATATGAACCAAATACTCGAATTCTTATTTCCCAAAAGCACATTTGGATATTTTTACATAAAAATGATTGTTCTCAATAATTATTTATATAATTTTTCCACATGTTTAGTGTGGTATTCCCATGATTTATTATAAATATGTGTATTATCAAAGAAAACCAACACAAATTTTATAAGATGGGATCAAACAAATTTTTTCTTAAGTCAAGCCCGCCAGACTTCAAACGACGATAAACCATAATTCAAACCAAATTCACATTCCAAAATAGCCTGCTGACGTCGGCCAATTTTGTGACACGAAAACCAAATGAATTCCGCCCTAATATTTTTCGGGTCCGAATTTGGGCTGGCGTACGGAGGGAGAGTTGTGACACGAATTTCTTATCAAATTCACCCTAATATTTTTCGGGTCCGGATTTCCACTGCACGAGCGGCCCAAACAAAGATCCGCTCCAATCAATTTCTGCCACGTGTCCTCAATAAAAACTTGCCCTGCTCCCGGCTGCGGGTGCATTCGATGGCATTTAAGGTGATGGGACATGGATATGGCGATTTCATATCAATCGCATTAACATTTAACGTTGTTCAATTAAATTTTCACATCAAATCTGCATTAATTAATTTTTAACACTGTTCAAGATCGGACCTCCACTCCTCTTAGCGATTCCGCATGCTCCAATTTGATCCGGCCTTCGGCTCTCATTATTAATGATCAGAGATTAATTATGATGGGCGTCCTTTGATTGCATTGCAGTCGGGTCGACAAAATGGCGTTTAGCTATGGTTTTTCAGACGAGCCGGTTGCTGGATTACACTGCCTGCTAACTGTGACGATAAGGAGAAGTGGCCAGCTGAACTGCTGCCTAGACCTTGCTGCATATTTGCATTTCTCTCGGTTCTGTCTCTGTCTGTCTTCCTCTGTTAATTGGAATTCTGCTTCTCCGTCTCCTCTTGTGCCCACTGCGCCTGAGATTGCACCCATGCCTCGCGTGCGTCATAGGATGCGTTGCCGCAGGGGGAGCACTAGAGGTCAACCCATGCGCGCTCCCTCCAGCCCCTCAACAGAGTCGACTTCCGGCCAGTCCAGTGAATATTACGTAGGTCGATATCCAAATACTAGGAGTGGGCGGGGTCGGCTTGTAGGATCTGGCCACCGTATGGATTCCCCTGCTCCTCGCTTCCCCACTGCTAGTTCACCTTCTCCCACGACGCGCACTGCGCAATTTTCCTTTAATTTCTCTCTCAACCGCCCGCGAATCACGGCTTTAGTCACTGTGGTCTTCCGCGAGGAGGCCCAAACGGAGGAATAATGCACCCGTCCGGCGGGTCTGAGCTCGGAAAAAGCCGGCCAGCATTCGGGCCTTCAGGAGGGGAGCCGTGGCATGCATGTGGAGGTAGCACCTAGCGATCCTAGACCTTCCGAAGGATGGTGCCGAATCGTGGAGGAACCACCGGAGGAGTAGTTTGGTTAATTTTTTTTTCTTGCTTAGCAGGCCCACTTAATTGGGCTACTTTTAGATTATTTTACTGTGTTGGACCTTTGTAATATTTTTGAATTCTGTAAATTAAACGTTCAAGACTAGTTTCCCCATATGAGGGCAGTCTTCTTAATTTTTTGATTTTTTGATGACAAATTTGCCATGAGTCTGGCCAGGCAATGTTTTTGACTTCGGTGTAATTTTATTCGCAATGTTAATAGATTAAATTTACTTAGAATTCTCACATGATTAGCGTTTTTCTTGATCTGTTCAAGGATTTTGGGTACTTTAATTTGTATTTGGAACAATGGATGTCGGTACTCTATCTGTTGCTTTATTGTTCTACATACTGCTATTTCACTTTCTTATAGATGCCTCGGGCATATTTGAATGCTTTCTCAGATTGTCGATAATCTCCATGTGGACCGTTACTGGATTTTATATCATGTCCCTGTATGTGACATGGGGTATTTTCTATCATTGTCTGGGGTGGGACTTCCACTTTTCTGGATGGATATTTGGGTTCCAATCTTCAGATGTGAAAATGTAATGACTTCATGGACTGTTTTACTTCATATAATATATTCAAAACAACGTTTTTTTCTCTTGTGAAAAAAAAATGATTAATGTTTATCACTCTGCCTTCAAAACTAGCGATGCTGGTCTATGTTGCTGGTTTATTGATATGGTCGGATGGTCTTTTTATATTTTGGACATATCACACTCCTCACATGATTAGCGTTTTTCTCTGTTCAAGGATTTTGGGTACTTTAATTTGTATTTGGAACAATGGACGTCGGTACATACTCTATCTATTGCTTTACTATTCTACATACTACTATTTCACTTTCTTATATATGCCTCGGGAATATTTGGATGCTTTCTCATATTGTCGATAATCTCCATGTGGACCGTTACTGGGTTTTATATCAAGTCGTTGTATGTGACATGGGGTATTTTTATATCAATGTCTGGGGTGGGACTTCCACTTTTCTGGATGGATATTTGGGTTCCAATCTTTAGATGTGAAAATGTAATGACTTCATGGACTGTTTTACTTCATATAATATATATTCAAAACAACGTTTTTTCTCTTGTGAAAAAAAAAATGATTAATTTTTATCACTCTGCCTTCAAAACTAGCGATGCTGGTCTATGTTGCTGGTTTATTGATATGGTCTGATGGTCTTTTTATATTTTGGACATATCACACTCCTCACATGATTAGCGTTTTTCTCTGTTGCGGGATTTTGGGTACTTTAATTTGTATTTGGAACAATGGACGTCGGTACTCTATCTGTTGCTTTACTATTCTACATACTGCTATTTCACTTTCTTATAGATGCCTTGGGCATATTTGGATGCTTTCTCGGATTGTCGATAATCTCCATGTGGACCGTTACTCGGTTTTATATCATGTCCCTGTATGTGACATGGGGTATTTTTCTATCATTGTCTGGGGTGGGACTTCCACTTTTCTGGATGGATATTTGGGTTCCAATCTTCAGATGTGAAAATGTAATGACTTCATGGACTGTTTTACTTCATATAATATATTCAAAACATCGTTTTTCTCTTGTGAAAAAAAAATGATTAATGTTTATCACTCTGCCTTCAAAACTAGCGATGCTGGTCTATGTTGCTGGTTTATTGATATGGTCTGATGGTCTTTTTATATTTTGGACATATCACACTCCTCACATGATTAGCGTTTTTCTCTGTTCAAGGATTTTGGGTACTTTAATTTGTATTTGGAACAATGGACGTCGATACTCTATCTGTTGTTTTAGTATTCTACATACTGCTATTTCACTTTCTTATAGATGCCTCGGGCATATTTGGATGCTTTCTCAGATTTGTCAATAATCTCCATGTGGACCGTTACTGGGTTTTATAGCAAGTCCCTATATGTGACATGGGGTATTTTTCTATCACTATATGGGGTGGGACTTCCACTTTTCTGGATGGATATTTGGGTTCCAATCTTCAGATGTGAAAATGTAATAACTTCATCTAATATATTCAAAACAACATTTTTTCTCTTGTGAAAAAAAAATGATTAATGCTTATCACTTTGCCTTCAAAACTAGCGATGCTGGTCTATGTTGCTGGTTTATTGATATGGTCTGATGGTATTTTTATATTTTGGACATATCACACTCCTCACATGATTAGCGTTTTTCTCTGTTCAAGGATTTTGGGTACTTTAATTTGTATTTGGAACAATGGACGTCGGTACTCTATGTGTTGCTTTACTATTCTACATACTGCTATTTCACTTTCTTATAGATGCCTCGGGCATATTTGGATGCTTTCTCAGATTGTCGATAATCTCCACGTGGACCGTTACTGGGTTTTATATCAAGTCCCTATATGTGACATGGGGTATTTTTCTATCATTGTCTGGGGTGGGACTTCCACTTTTCTGGATGGATATTTGGGTTCCAATCTTCAGATGTGAAAATGTAATGACTTCATGAACTATTTTACTTCATATAATATATTCAAAACAACATTTTTTCTCTTGTGAAAAAAAAAATGATTAATGTTTATCACTCTGCCTTCAAAACTAGCGATGCTGGTCTATGTTGCTGGTTTATTGATATGGTCTGATGGTCTTTTTATATTTTGGACATATCACACTCCTCACATGATTAGCGTTTTTCTCTGTTGCATGGTTTTGGGAACTTTAATTTGTATTTGGAACAATGGACATCGGTACTCTATCTATTGCTTTACTATTCTACATACTGTTATTTCACTTTCTTATAGATGCCTCGGGCATATTTGGATGCTTTCTCAGATTTGTAGATAATCTCCATGTGGACCGTTACTGGGTTTTATATCATGTCCCTGTATGTGACATGGGGTATTTTTATATTATTGTCTAGGGTGGGACTTCCACTTTTCTGGATGGATATTTGGGTTCCAATCTTCAGATGTGAAAATGTAATGACTTCATGGACTGTTTTACTTCATATAATATATTCAAAACAGTGTTTCTCGTCTTTTAAAGTTTCATTTTTTTTTTAAAAATTGAACCCACCGTCGGTATACTGACACCTTGTAGACGTCGTAATTGCGACAACTCAGAAACATCGGAAGAGCGACAGTATAAAAATGTCGGACCACATTTTGTCGGAATTGCGACAGCTTACAAACGTCGGACCACATTTCGTCGGAATTGCGACATCTTACAAACGTCGAAAGGGCGACGTCCAAAACGTCGGACCACACTGCATCGGAATTTCGACCGTTTACAAACTTCGGAAGAGCGACGTTCAAAACGTTGGACCACATTTCATCGGAAGTGCGACCGTTTACAAACGTCGGAAGCGCGATGGTTCATGAGACGTCGGAAGAATGACGCTTGTTCGGAAGCGACGAAAGATGTGCCGATCCTGCGACACTTTTTAGGTGCGTCGGAACTGCGACGGCATGACAAACCATGTTTTGTCCGCCCTCGAACGATCGCTCTTGTGATGACTATGTGTCGGAATAGCGACGAATTGGCTGTCAGAATTTCCGCCAAATTTTCTACTGTAAGTGAACTTATACTTTAGCTAAAAAATATAAAATTACTTAATATGACAGAAATATGAAACTAACACATGCAACTAACAAAACAATCCTCAACTGAATATTATCCAAGGCATGCAAGCATGTGACCTACATATTAGCCTACATGCATCTAATTGAACTTAAAAATCGAGCTACAAATTAAAAAACAACTTGACATAACTGGAAGTTTAGATTTAAACTTGCAACTACATGCACCCTCTTTCACTTAACTAAGAAACAACATGAAAACGCTTACACAAGAAAAAATGGAATTTTCTTAGAACAAATCGTTGAACATTAAAAACAATCCATGCTTAAAATCCTGATTACTCCCTCATAATTATTGCACCAAACTACTGAAGAAATGGGCCCTCACTATCTAGTTGAAATGCCAAGATCTATTCACCAGTGTGCCTAGACTTATAGAAGAGAATTTGAGGTACAATCTAAAATTTACTATCATATCCCATACTTCTTATGTGCTTTAAGGTATGTATAGAAACAAGATTGTCCTCTTTTGCATATATGTTGGATTTGTTTACTTGAAATTTTATCAAACATATGTATGGATTAAGATGAATGTCCACCTAGAAGGATTACACCTCAAATTGAATATCCATCTAGAAGGGTTATTCCTCATAATCTTGGTTTTCCTATGATTGATACCCTCCCTAATGGAACAACATTAAATCATGGAATATATGTTCCAAATAGAAATATATGCTTCACGAGGAACCAAACTAAAAAAAATTGGGTATACCTGATGAGACTTTAGATAGAAAATATGCATATGACCCTATTAATCTATACCCAAGGGCCTTACCTGTCTTAGGCCATCAGTAATAACAAACCCAATGCTAACATTCCCTATATTACAAGACTAAAAATAATAGTAATATTTTTATTCGTGTCTCGTAGTGTGAATGATGCAATAACAATTGAAGCTGAGTCATTAGGTAAATTGTGAGGTCTAAAATGGGCCTCCTAAGAAAAATGTACAACCAAAATAAACTTTATGAGAACCAATAGGATTCAAGATGATGATGTCAACCATGGGGGATGGTTCACCATTTTTGGAGTAAAAAAATAAAAAGATTAAAAAACAATAAAATAATAAAACTACTTTTTGAACTAATAGTTTCAACTTATCTCCCTAATGGTTTATTCAAATTTTGAGCGGGAGTATTCGTTGGATGCAAAATTTAATTCCTCATCCATGGAGTACCCATGTTGCATACTTGTGATGGACCCTACTACACTAAAAATGAGAAATACATGAAAAAACATGATTGCAATAACATTTTTCATGTATTTATCATTTTTTGCGTAGTAGAGTTGATCAAAAGTATGCAACATGGGTACTCCTTGGATGGGGAATTAAATTTTTCATCTAGTGAGTATTCCTGCTCGAAATTTGAGTAAAACCTTAGGGAGATAACTTCAAAATATGAGTTGAAAATGTAGTTTTTTTCTTTTTTCCCTCTAAAATTTGATGATGTAATCAAATCTTATTTTATTATTTCCACTATTGTTTTATAATTTCCTTAGGAGGCCCATTTTAGACCTCAAAATTCCCCTAATGGTCCTAGAAACATGCACTTATATGTCCAACCCAAAAATTTCAACAACACAAAATTTCATTGAATACATGTGCTCATAAGAATTTTTCCAAGAAATTTTTTCAACCACAAGATGCCAAACTTGGGTGAAAATATTGCTAAAAGTTCTACTATCAATTCATGTTACATGTAAACCTATGTACAAATATTCTTGTATCAAGAAAATATCACCATATCTTTTGAAAGAAGCTCTTGTTCTCGATGATTTTTGTTATTCTGTAAAATAAATCTTAGTTTTTTCCTGCAAAAATAAAAAATAAAAATCCAAGTACTAGAAGTTCAATTTATACAAAAATAGCAATGGCTAACAACAATATTGACACACACACACACACAAATATATATATATATATATATATATATATATATATATATATATATATATAGAGAGAGAGAGAGAGAGAGAGAGAGAGAGAGAGAGAGAGAGAGAGAGGAATTGATATACAATAAAATTTTGATTGAGTATATTTGCATAAATAGAAAGATTTATATAAGGTTACAGTGAAACAACAATATGAGGTCATAAGCTACAAGGTTATCTTAGGGTAAAATCATGTCAAATATAGCTGTGAATATTTCTTTCCCATAATAATGAGGAATACATGTCTTCAAAGAAAAATATTGTGAAAATCTGATTGCAATAACTTTTACTCCAATTTATTTTGTAGTGGAATTAATGTGGTTTCTTAAAAAAATTGATTTTAGAAAAGGAAGGGATAGAAGATAATTATTATAAATATTTCTCAATAAATAGATTTCTCTTATCCTAATGGTCCTATTATAGATATACAATCTTGGTAGCATTTCCCACCACTTAAGGAAAATGGTCAGCTATATTTTTCCTTGCTAGGATAGGATTATACGCTTATAGAAAAATGGAATGATAACACCCCTGAGGCATAAATCATGAGAATTATCAAACTTCGTTCACTTATCCACCTTCGAGCCATATTATTTATCATATTAATAAATTCCTACTAAGGTAATAGGCCCTAAACTTCCACAATACATCAAATAACATATCCAAGGCTTGAAATTTTTTTAGTAACAAGATAATGGTCAATCATTCACATGGCACAAAGACCTTGCAAGTGATTATACCAAAGTTGCACAATTTCATACAACTTCACTAAGCGCATGTGTAATCAGGCTCATAATTGTGTAAATTTTTCTGTGGGAATTTTCCACAGACATTATATTGTCAGGTTCACAAATCTAGGTTAAATAAACAAGATAATTCATTTCTAGGTCTTCAAAGTTCAGACTTTTAAGAGTTACTCAATATTCCAACTTGAAATACATGAAATGGGTAAAAAATAATAGAGAATTTTCTTGCTCCTCCAATAAGAACTTAAACAACGCCGAATCAAAGGGAAAATATAGAATGAACATGAAATATAAACAACTCACCAATTCTAAATCCGTCCTAGTCAATAATTGAATCATCTAGCCTTGTATTTTATTTTATTTTCAAAATCTATAATATACGACATGCCAGAGCAACCTACCTCCATAACTCCAGTTCTAAGACACAAATCCTCATTCCGCTCAGCTCTCACCTTATTTAACTATTTGAATTCCTTCTCAAATAATAATATTGTCAGTTTTATACGTTCTGAAGAACTTGCTAATGCAATTGAAAAAATGGTATAAACTTTAGAAAAATCAATAAGAAATGCATTCAACCCAATTAAGTCATTAATAAATTCCAAAAAATTAACTTTCCCAAGGCATAGAAATATATTATTTCCCTTCCATATTTCCTTATGATTAAAAAACTCCTCTGATATGCCAATTGCTGCCCAAGACAGGAAATGTAAATAAAAATTCAAAAAAAAATCATATAAAACATATGAATCTAGATTTGATTTTAATTTTCCACAATATTATCAAAACAAACACAGGAAGATCAAAAGTTAAGCTAATAAACAGTGAACCCATCAATGAAAAGCACATAAACTATATACAAAACAAATTAGTGAAACTTAATAATACAGAGGAAATTTTCATTTCTAAGGATTCTATGCAATCCTTTTAATACACAAACACACAATATCTCCATAAAAAAACAACACATGAACACAAAATAAATAAACAATCCCAAAAAGTGCACACACAAGATCACTTCTTTCAAGGTAGAAATTACTTGAGGTGCATTCCTTAGTACCATTTCAAATAATAAAACTTGAGATCAATGTCGTTTATTTGAATGCGAGATAGATGGAACCACAAAAATTGACAAAAAAATAAAAAAACTAGATGAAATCTCAAAACGGGAACATGATATCATTACTAGTTCAAGAAAGAAAGCCCTAAAAAGGAGAAAAAGCATAGATAAGAAAGAAGGCCATGGCCAAAGGTAACACATAGCACTCAGAAAAATTGATGAAATGAAATGGAAATTAATCAATGTACAAAAATAACCAAAATATATCAATGGGACTAGAGAGTACAAGCTTTGACAATGGAAATAAATGCTTATAGCATCAACTAAGAGTACAGAGGAAACTAGTTCGTGAAGTTACAATGTTGTATAATTGTTGGCATATGAAAATTGTAGAACTTTTATAGTAAATCTCGAGTAGGCTCCATTATTTGGTGATCATCGATAATCATTTAATTTCATCAAAGACCCTGATGAATGGGCCTTACAAGCTATTTGCGTAAACAAGCCCCACAGAAGCAGCGTCATAGAGAAATATTCACACTATATAGAAAAAAACCTACCAAATAAGGATGAAATTTCAAATGGGGCAAGAAACATTACAGAGATAGACATTGAATAAGTTTAAATGCTAGGGAAACACCTAAGCAACTAGACAACATGGTAGAAAACACAACTAAAAATTTTATAAAAATGGAAAACCCTAGAAATTAGCACACATCCAAACATCACCACAATTTTTTTTTTAACTCTAGATCTTTAAATTCATCAAATCATATCCCATATTCAAACTCGATCCTCTCTATAATCCATTATGAAGATAAGGTTGAGAAATTACTATAGAATCATCGCCTATAGGCAATGGTATTATTCTATGGAGAGAAAACCTACTTTCTTGAAGACACAGAAAGGTACCCACTCTCTGCCAAATTTTTCCTTACAGCCCAAGTAAAGCAACTAGATATACATCACCAATTTTTTCTCTTCAGATTTATAATTTAAAAGAGCTTCTCATGACCACCTACGGGTTGATCCTAGAGTCACCTAGGCAAGCCTTTTCATCATCATCCTTGTTTTGGAGTACACAATAAGTGATATAAGCATAACAATGTCCTATCGTATAGGTACCAAAGTGATTTTATTTTGAGATTCTATGGAATATTTCAAGATCCAAATATTGGCACAAACTAGAAAAGGAAAAAATCTCAAATCCTAGCAATGAAAAAGAGTAAAGTGATAGTAAAATGAATGAATCATAAAAGAGATTGTAATAGTGGGTCACAAGTCTCCAACATATCCGAGACTATAGCAATATTAATTCCAACACTAGAGAAAAAGACCCTTTGAGGAGCTCATTGGCAATAATATGGATGATGGCTCTCTCTATATAAAGAGGAGAGAGATAGAGAGACAACGTTCCAATAAGAGATCTTACCATCCTCTATTTAAAATGGATTCATAGACCTCAAGACCTGCCAAGGTGATATAAATTCTATGAAGTGAAATCATTGGTTGCAAAAAATAAAATTTAGAAGCTTACTTCATTCTGCATAATATATAAGAAGAGCATAAGATATATGCCCTTTGATTGATTGAAGCATGGGGATAATACCTAAACTTAGCGGCCATGGGAAATGTATAAAAGTACAAATAGACTAGAGTGTGATCAACAAATAACTGAGTGGGAGTTGTTATTGAATATAGATTGCTAGATTTTGGGACTAGCTAACATTTAAGCATCAAAAAATGTAAAAGAAAGTGTGGCTTTTTTTAATTGGATGGATGATAGCATTCTTAAGGCTCATTTTTGTAGAGACTTTGAGATGGTTGAAGCTCAAACTGATGAGGAAGATATCCTCCCAGTAAGATTAATTCATGGGGAGAAAATGACTTAGAATGGACTCAAAGCCAAACTGGGCCTTCATGAACACAACATATTCAAAAATAGCAATTCATCTGCACTAGCGAAACTAGTCAAATTTCTGCAAGGTTATAATGAAGGTTCTAAAGAAGCTTCATATGTAAATACACTCAAAATGTAATGCTTTTTAATTTTATTTCCAAGAGGGTAAGAAGGTACAAGTACTTGAGTGATGACTCTCTGACCATAAACTTATTTTTTTCTCTAGGGAGCTAAGAATATGCACATTAAAAAGAGAGAGAGAAAGACATTCTTACTAGATGTCTCCCATTTTCAACACCCAAGTTGTGTCAATTCAATCAAATGAATATGGAACCAATCCCAAGACCTAGAGGACCTAAGAGGTGGAATACCTATTGGGGTGAGACTATCAACCAAGGCACTACATTTTTGTAGTATATGAGTGATGGCACACAACTACCAAGTGAAGGTGCCATAAAAATTTAAAATAAGCACTACAAAAACTCAATCAATTCAATCATTGTTCTAAGAAAATTCATGCCCAAGGAATCAAACTCAAACAATTTCTTAAGTGGATGAAATTAGGTATGCAAAAATAGATCACTAAGGAATCCAACTATACAAAAATTGAATTCATATGCAAACCAACCAAAGCCTTTTTCAAATTAATGACTTCCATGCCTTTTTCTAAACCGGTGGTAACCATCAAATATGCAAGAAATTGCATCACTAAATTCAAAGGTAGTGAAAAAAAAATTATCACCCTATATAGGACCATGCTCAATCTCAAGGATTCAAAAGGGAGCATTATATGGACATGAAAATGTGCCCAAATTTTGTACTCCATTGGTTAAATCCATGATATGAACAATGTTGTGACCAAGAGATGGAATGAGGTGAATTGTTAGTTTTCTTGATAGATATGGGAAATGGAAACTCACTAAGACTTGATGGACCCCCATGGAAATTTTGTAAGGCCGTGTGGAAATTTAAAAGCCCTAGCCTTCTTTAGGGTTATGAGGAGGCCTTGGAAATGCATTCTTTGGTATATCATATCAATAAAGGATTGATTAAATTTATTCCTAAGCAAGGAACTCATTACAAGTTGGAGGCATACAACAGTACTCAATGTTCCTTAAAATATCTTGGACAAATATTTTCCCATGAAAGTAAAACACATCCCACATGTCATCATAACTTAGAATAAAATCATTTGTGATCGATTTATCTTATAAAATAAACAATCTTTTCTATGAGGAAATGCATTTCATTAGGTACCTAGGCCTTGATGCTCTCTTTTTCAGGATTCGCCCTCAAAAGGCCTACAGTAAGAGTTGTATGTTCCTTCATCTTGGCAATGATTGAGACCTTGGGTTTTATTCAACTCTCCAAAACTTAAATAGAAACCCTTTTCTCAAAGGAATTGACCTATCCAATATTTTAGATTTGAGAATGAAGATTTTTGAACATGTGCTAAGTTTAAGAAAGCATTCAAAACGTGTTGTTGTTGAATGATAATTTTTTGATGAAAAGTAAATCCCATAATGTAGCCATGAACTGATACTTGACCAAATAAGAGGATTTTTGGCATTGGTATAAAGGATGGAGTGTTGATTGTGCCTCATAAATGCCACAACACATTTATGTTTCCCAAAGAAGCCATGCTAATGGAAAACACTTAGTGGGTTATTAGTGTGTGTGACAGGCAGTTCTTTTTCCCAGGACCCCTGTAGTACAGTGTATGGCCTAAATGTGAGGGTTATGAGCCATTTCTTTCATTTTCTAGGAATTATGGGAGCATATATGTATCTTCATTGAATTCTTGTAGTGAATAACATCCTCGTAATTGTACTTGGAAATTTAATCAACATAGTAACCACTTGCCTTTATCAAAGTGGATAAGGGGGTGTGCTATATATTTTGTCCCTGTTATGTTGAAACGTAACAAAAGCATGGGAAACTACCCTTGATCTGAATTTATGCAAGAACACAATAATATACAGAAATAAACATAAATACAGAGATGTAATGGAAATAAAACTTCATTTCATTAAAATCAAATGATTGAAATATGCTTACAGACATAATGGAAATAAACTAGCTAGGGCGCTGGTAGCTTATCTCTGAGAAGAGATGTGGCAGCTGAAAGCCTCTGAATTGTGTTACAATGAGGCTCAAATGCCTATTTATTGTTTATAAACAATGAAAAACCTTAACCATCCAAAAACCTAACTCTAGGAAATGAAGCGACAAAACTATGGGCCCCATTTGGTTAAATTGGTAAATCAATATCCTGGGGACGTAACTTTGGAATATGATCTCCATTTGATGTGCTTTATACCCCGTTATAAATATCTACCCAAGGAATAAATTTTTTTATGTGAGAAAGATCAAAGTAACTTCCATGTTGCTCTCGGTTTTCCCAAAAAACGTTGTTTAGGGCCTCAAAATGGCTCTAGAATTTCGTGACCCGAAAAGATGCTAAAAATATTAAGTTGTGCTGAAACTGAAAAGCTGAAAGAAATTATGGTGGAGGCTCAAATGGAATATGTGGGTGGCCACCAATATCCACCTCAATCATTAGGGCCTCAAAACAGCTCTGGAAGTTCAAGACCTGAAAAACTGCTAAAAATAGTAAGTTTTGCTGAAACTGAAAGACCCGATGGTGGAGGTCCAAATGGAATAGGTGGGTGGCCACCAATATCCACCTGGATGATTCCTCCCCTCCTTAGGAAAAAATGGTCCCCATTGTGTTGAGATCCTCCAAGGGATGAGGCAAATTTTGTTGAACTTGGTATTGAATTTGTCGAAGATGTCATGGACTTGTTGGTGCACCTGCTGGATGCATTCAATAAATTTAGTTTCTTTATCAACCTAAGACAGTATAGGTGTGGATTCTGTATATGTGGCCACATGAGGTATTTCAACATCAGGCAGCGACGCGCTCGGGGTCAGATGACTGGAGTGCTTGACCTAATAGTGTAGAGTAACCTTTGTGGGTGAGGAGAAAATGTCCTCATATTCCTCCATGGCTTTGTCCATTTTTTGTTGTCGTGCAGGGGAGCCCTATTTCGAGGCTGTGGCCACAACCTTATTCTTGCCCTGTGGGTGAATTTTAATTAAAATAAATTTAATTCTTTAGGAAATAATCTTACTGTGTTCTTTGGCAGTAGTCAAAGAGATGGCAACAGGAAATACTACCTCTGGCATCCTGTACAATTTATTTCCCAAAGTAACAATAACAACATGATGTTGAGACTCATACATAGCATTTCGCTTACACACGTATTCTTGGCCTAATAATACATTGCAAATATCAAGAGGATCAACATCACATAGTAACTCATCCGTAAATGGCTCGATGTTGTATGGACGATGGCACTGCTAGTGGATGTGGACATTTATTCCTTGGTGATCCACCCAATGGTATACGACTATGGGTGTGCTATGTTCAGTAGGATGAGCCGCTTCATGACCTATTTTGAAATGAGGTTATTTTGGCTTCTGCTATTGACAAGGAATTGCAGTGGAGAACCCTTCACCCACATCTGCGAAGGGAACATGCACTCCCCCTCCTCTGGATCCTCGGGATCCTCCCTATCGAGCTTGGTGGTGGAGACAATGGAACTGGGATCTACATCAATGATCATTTTCCCTTTATCATCATGCTTGTCTCATTCTGACTTGGGATCATAACATGCATATGATTCAGGTGCCTTTTATTTGGCCACCAATGGCTGTTTGGCCCGACACTCGTTTGTGATGTGAGTGGGGTTGTTATGAAATTCACACCACTTCCCTGTGTCCTTATTTGAATTTCTAGTGTTTTTTTAGTCACCTTGCTTTGGATTTTTCCTTTTTTCTATGGTTCAGGGGCACCTTTCCCTGGCTTCGGATTCACGGATCCAAAGTCTTTCTTCTTCTGCTTGAATTTTTGGTTGATCTTAGCGGCATAGAGACATGTTGTGCCAAGCGAGGTAATGACGAGGAACTCCATTTCCTCTTGAATGCATCTATGTAAACAACTACGATACTTGAGCACCAAATGTATCTCTGAATATTTAATACCCAAATTTGTGCGTAGGGTATGGAACAAATTCATCAGTTCATGCACATCTTGATCGCTTTGCTACCACAGCATGGTCCATTGGATGTACTTGTCCTCATAGCTCCCCATGGTGTAATATTGTTCCTTCATTCCATCTTAGAATGAATTCCAAGTGGGTACGGCCGAGAATAGAGAGGGTTTCCTCTTGTCATTCTACTTATAGTAGTTTTCCCACCACTCTCTGACATGGGGGGTAGCTTTGAGGAGTGAAAAAATAATATTTTCTCGGTCAAAAAAATCATGGACCGAGAAATACCCTTCCAACAAAATTCAGCCATATATCTATGATCTCTACATATATCTGGCCTTCAAATACAGGAATTTCAAATTTGACCTGTACCTTGAAAGGAGAGGTGCCTCTAGATGGCTGTTGGATGTAGATGTGGCGTCGGTGGGCATCTGTTGAAGGATCTGGGAAAAGGTATCCATCATCGCATTCATTTCTTTCTCGAGAGCCTCCTAGAGAAATAATTTGATAGGATCTCCTGCTCCCTCATCTTTATTTTCTTCCGCTATGGGAGGTCGTCAGGGTTTGCGAGGCTGATCTTGCAATTGTTCAACTAGATGGAGCCCTAACTCCTTATACCCTGACTGCGTTGGGGACATGCACAAAAAAATAGAGAAAGGGAAGACCGCTCTGATGCCATTGATCTAAATTTATGTAGGAACATAATAATATACAAAAATAAACATAAACATAGAGATGCAGTAGAATTAAAACTTCATTTTGTTAAAATCAAATGACTGAAATATTCTTACAGACATAATGGAAATAAACTAGCTAGGGTGTTGGTAGCTTATCTCTGAGAATAGATGTGGTGGCTACAGGCCTCTGAACTATGTTACAACGAGGATCGAAGGCCAATTTATTGCTGAGAAACAATGGAAAACCATAAACATCCAAAATCCTAACTCTAGGAGATTAAGCGCCAAAATTATGGGCCTCGTTTGGGTAAATTGGTACATCCACTACCCAAGGCTGTAACTTTCACATATGATCTCTATTTGACATGCTCTATACCTCGTTATAAGGATATATTGAGGACTAAAACTTTTTATGTGAGAAACATCAAAGGAACTTCCATGTTGCTCCTTTTTTTCCATCGTTTAGGGCCTCAAAATGACTCCAGAAGTTTAGCACACGAAAACCTGCTAAAAATAGTAAGTTGTGATGAAACTGGAAATATGAAAGAACTGATGGTGGGGGTTCAAATGGAATAGGTGGGTGACCACAAATATCCACCTAGATGATTAGGGCCTCAAAACGGCTCCGAAAGTTCACGACCCGAAAATTTGCTAAAAATAGTAAGTTGTGTTGAAACTAAAAAAATGAAAGAATCGATTGTGGAGGTCCAAATGGAATAGGTAGGTGGCCACCAATATCCACTTGGATCAACCTTAGCTAATGATTCTATGCATATTTTTCCAGCTCGATTAGAATCCCCAACCCGCCACACAACACATCCTAGAACATCCACCTTAGCCTATGAGTTATGTTTGTTTTTCCAGCAATAATCAAACCCAAAACCCCATTTTTTAGAAATTTCCACCAACCAAACAATGCTTCAAGCATGCCTAAATTCTATAGTTTGTATCCAGATTTTCAATTCTACTATTTGTATCCAAATTATAAAATTCAGTTGTGCATAATTTTATTTTTTGTGATTAAAAAATAGTGGCCTTGAACATATTAAAACCCACACAAATATTCAGAATGCATAGCATATATAAACACATTTTTTAATTCTTGAGGACACACATAGCCAGTTCATCTCAATGTATTCTTGAGCTGCTCGTTCTATATGGAGAGATGTGTGTGCAACCTATTGATATTTTTCTTAATCACATCACCTTTATTTTCCATCTACCTCAACTAAAAAACAAATTATAAAATAATTTCCATCATAGCTATTGATTCTCATCATCCATGGAAGCTACATTAAACAAGTAATAATTGCTTAAACACTTACCTTCTCCTAGGCCTCCTCAAGGGCCACCTTATTCTTCTTTAAATCACTTCATCATCTTTGTCTGATTTAAACTCTCATTGCTTCTTCATCTTTTCCTAATTCAAACTCTCCAATGCACTATCTATATCAATGGGAGAGTGTAAGGTTCTTCTCCTTCTGTATTCTATTGTGCTAGTAATTGAACGTTATCAATGTTGTGTTTACCCATTGATCCTCTTTCATCATAACATCTTACAGTGGAGTGGGAAAATGAAATTCAAATTAGTCACAAGAATTTTAAGTTAAGTGAAGGGTCGAAAACTTTAAGTCTCCCCTCTTGTACTTCTTGTCGAAAGATATTTAATATAATAAATCCTTTTAATTTTTTTAAATTTATTTAAATATTATAAAGGTTTTAATATTTTTCAAAAGAAAAATAGAAATCATGTTGAATTTCAAGTTATTTGTTTTCTCACTTTCTTTATTCTTTTTATTGTATATGACGAGTTTAGATGTCACTTTGTTTTCTCACGTTTTTTTGTTCTTTTCACCTTTTTTTTAAATTATTTTAATTGTATATGACCAGTTAGACCCATCTTAAATTTATATCTACCAAGTGTCGAGAGAGATAAAATCTCTTTTCACTTTAAAATAGGTTTTCACCTTAAGATATTTGATCCCTCCCCCTCAGCACTTCGTCAATCCAAAGTTAATATGGATCAGGATTGTTTTAGTTATTATTATTATTATTATTACTACTACTAATTTCTTTTTATTATATATTATTTTTATGGAGTTAAAATTTTAAAGAATACATTACAGCATTCTCTATCATGAGAGAGGAATTCAATGATGGAGAAACCCTAGATGCTTAAGGGAAAATTGCAGGCGGAGAAATGGGTGTGGAATTTCATACTAGAGCATGACGTAGTTTTGATAAAGAGTGCATGGGCTCTATACAATGTTAGGCTCTGATATCCTTATCAAAATGAAAAATAATATTAAATAATAACCATGAGCATTTTATTCACATGATATTTATTTTTCAATTATATAGATAGCTTCCATGATAAACCCTTTGAAGACACACAACTACTCATCAAATATTATTTTCAGATGGGATGTTGGTTTCTTACTATTAGATCCACATGGAGGAGTAGGAGTTGGTGGATTATGCACTAGAGGAGGGAGTTTCAACAAATTTGGGCTAGTCCCAAGCATTTTATCCATTTTCATTTGGAATTTAGATTAAAAGGTCACCATCTCGCAGTTTCAGGGCCTACTAGGTATTTAGAAAACAAAGTTAAGAATTCGATATGGCAGCCATCTAGCGGTTCAAAGGCCCTAACTCCTAATTTAATTACACATTATTCAGGTCCTCTAGTTTCATCCAGCCTAGGGCCTGAGGTCATTTTTTAGGGGTTGAGAAACTTTTCTTAAGGTGATCTGGCTCGATGTTTGGTTTCCCTATCATCTTAGATATCATAGAAAGACATACAATTTGTTATGACTTTCTTAGGTTTTTCAGAAGTTCTACAAGTTATGAATTTCTATAGTTTTTTTCTTATGTGTCCTTCATCTCAAGTTCCATTGACCCCGCCCTACTTGGGAAAACTAGCAAAGGAGAGCCTTGCCCCGGTGATGGAGGAAGGTCGAACTGATGTTGAGAATGGTGTTGGGGTTTTCTAGGAGAAACCCTCTTGTGAACAAGAAGGAGTTGTATGGTTGACGGTGTTAGCTGGATTTATATATATTAGGAAATTTTGTATTATTTTAAGGATTGGATAACTACAACAGGAAATAGTGACATATAAATCATATCTCAAAGGAGCTTTCCTTGGAACACTTTAGCAGGATATGGTGTAAGGCTTGAAACAACATTAATTATTAGTTATGATGGAATGAATTATATGCAGATTTGGAATGCAAGAGGCTTTTGCATGTTTGTGTGTCCATCCTATATAAATCATATTTTGGCCAAGTTTAAATATAAAGACTTTTGGGTAGTAGTATTCGTTTGTTTTCTCACAATATTTAGGGGAAAGATAAACATGACATAATTTTATCATGATTTTGTTGATTTTTATCTTTGATGTGAAGTTCTCATTTTACATTTTACTAAAGGAAGATAGCATCATGTACCTCATGTGGAGTGCAATGCTTAATTTTCCTTGAATAAATATAACATTGATTGGAAGTGGTGAGGGATATGCATTTGGACAAGGCATATTGGCATCCTAGGGTTTGGAAACATGGAGAACAAAAAAAAACTTATTTCCATTGCGAATTTGTGAATTATTGCTAGTCTAGGGATTTGACTTCAAGACCTTTTTGTTGAAGTAAAAAATATTCAACCACTTCACACTCTAATAATTTGGAACCACCTTATAGAAAATAAAACTCATATGCTTTGTTGATTCACTACAAGAAAAAAGGACATTGGTGAGGGTCATGCTTGTGACGGACCTTTAAGGTCCGTCACCAATGTCACATATGGTGACGGTCCTTTAAAAAGTGTTATTGTAAGCGTATATAGTGATGGTCCTTTAAGGTCTGTAACCAAAGCCATTTTCAATGACACTTTTGGTGAGGGTCATTAAAGGCCCATCACTAATTCTCTCTTTGGTGACACTTCTAGTGACGAACTTTTAATGACCCTCACCAATGCTCCTTTTGTTACTTTTGGTGACGGTCAAAAAATATTCGTCACCATTGATCATTCCAATGAGTTTTTTATGACGTTATGTGCATGTTAGTATATTTTTTGTCAAAATATAACGAATTAATACAATTATTGTGGAGTATTTTTTATAATATGTCCAAGGCCATAGTGGTTAGAGCGAGTTAGTTTTTTAAGAAGTAATTAGTGTGTATCATTTCCCTCAAGTAATGACTAGTTGAATAGCGTTTTACTATGAGTAAACACATGATTCGTATCTGTTAATTTTATTATGTAAAAAAATCCCTTTAGATAAAGTCCCACTAGTGTGTGTAGGAAATATATTATTTAATACATAATCAATCTATGCCAATTCTATTAATGAGAAAGACCTAACACTACTCAACAATGTGGGCACACCTTAAATTAATGCTTTGGCAAAAACTAACATTTCTTAGTACCTCGCATGTCTTGGAACATATTTTCATGAACTTATGCCCAAGTATATGGTGGCATGCGCTAGCACAACATAGAACTCTCC
Source organism: Pinus albicaulis (assembly GCA_034641835.2). Lineage (NCBI taxonomy): Eukaryota > Viridiplantae > Streptophyta > Pinopsida > Pinales > Pinaceae > Pinus > Pinus albicaulis. The sequence continues at coordinate 1,074,022,000 of CM076579.1, read as the reverse complement.
TAACATGTGTTGGCATGCATTTACTCCCTAGCATGCCCTGGAACACCTTGTTTGAATGCATCGACATACATTAGCACTTGACACACAATGCCACTTGGCATGTATTAGGACCTATTATTAGTGTGGCTAGCATGCCCCTTTTTAAAAAGATAAAGTCTTGACTTATTAACCCCCTTATTCGTTCTTCCTTTTGTTTCCTTGAGACTTCTTGACACATATTGACATACATTGGCACCCTGCACATCCTTAGCACATGGCATGTATTGGAACATATTGGCACTATTTGGAACATATAATTAACACACCCTAGAACTCCCAGGCACACTTTGAGACTTCTTAACCTGTCTTGATATTCCCTAGCATGCCTTACCAATCCTTAGCATACCTTTTCACTCCATCCTTGGCATGAAAACTAGCACTTATTAACACTAGTCCCTGGCACATGTTCCTCATATTCATTAACTTCCATGAATTTTGACCTAGTGCTCCCTTAATGTTTTGTCCTATTACTCCTTAACACTCCTCAACATGAATTAGCACTCTCTAGCACACCTTAGCACTCTTCAACATGCCCTTCAACTTCATAGCATGCATGTATGGAATATGTTGACATGCATTGGTATGATTTGGCATGGTTTAATATTAAATTTATTTGAGATCAACTGTTGGAAAGTATATGAGAAGCAACAAAGGAATACTTGGCACTTAGAATGCACTAATACTTTTCACTTGGAACCTATTTGTGCCTAGCGTTGGTGTGCCTAGCATGCCCCTCTTGGAAAAGGTAAATTGATGACTTATTAACCCTCTCATGTTTTCATCTACTTGTAGTTTAACTTATTTCTCCCTTTTGTTTCCTTAACAGTCCTTTGCACGCATTGACACACGCTTGCACATCTTGGCATGCCTTATCACTTGGCACATCTTAGCATGTTTGACATGCCTTCACACTATCTGACACATCTTAGCATTCTCTAGCACGCCTTGGCACTCATGTCCTCACAACTAGCCTTTACATTTTTTCATGACTTGGGAACCCAATAAATTACTTAGCTACTGCAGTTCATGTGACAATATTGGCTTGCTTCAACCACAACAACGTGACCAATTGCGCCTACTACAAGTAGATTGTGCCTTGTTCACCTAATAACCGCCTATAACTCATCTTATGCCACTCATGTCCAAGCTCAACCTGTCCCACTTAACTATTTACCGAGACAAGGATCACATGATCTATCCATGGCCATAAAACAACTAAGCAACATAGCTTACATAGGAAATATTTCACATGTATGTTTAGTTCATATAAACAATAGAAAATTAACTGAGAGTTTGCAAGAACCACAAGATGCACAAGGCACACAAGATATAAGCCGACACAGGTCAAGTGCCCCGAACTTATACACAAAAATGTACAATATGCAATTATCTAGAATATTTTAAAACATGAGCATGTAGCCAAAGTCTGCCACATCTCATATAAAAAAATAGCTAAAGTCAAAACAATGTTGTGCCTAGCACAAAGTGATATCCTTTTGTCTAAAACTACTATGTTGAGCCCCATATAACAACTGTAGGCTTGCCTCCTATAAATCCTAATATGAACTTCTCCTAACACACTTCATCCTTGGCACACTATAATTCGTTGACACTCCCTGCCACACACTCTTATTTTTTCCTTTCCATGCATTTTTACCTAGTTATCCCTTGATATGCCCCGACACTCTCTAACACTTTTCAACATGCATTGATATTTTATGACATGTTTTAGCATGCCTTTTCATTCCCAATGTGCATTCACTGACCCTCCCTATAAGATATCATGCACTCACAACTACCCTTACTTAATTTGCAACATGGGAGCCCAACCAAGACCTCGCTTGACTACAAGAGCTTGACCAAGTTACGGTTACTACAACTAGACTATGTTGTTGAATTGTGTAGCTTGGGAAGTACTCCACAAGCCTAGTGAGATGGGTTTGTGTGAGGTTTTTCACAAAAGGCTTTGTGGGAAAAGAAGCCAAGCAAAGGGATTTTGGACCCAAGATGGGGTTTAAAATATAAAATAAAATTAAAAAGGAAAATTGATATTTCTTAAGGTCTAGGTGGATAAAACCCGTAAAAACTAGAGGGTTCCTAAGAGGTCTCGGAAAAAATATTTAAGGAGGCCTTAGGATGAAGGAAATAACATCAAGTGAGAAGGATCTCATTTTATCAAGGGGGCGAATAGAGATGTAGTCCTAAAGATGTCAATTAAGAGGGCCGAGTAAGGGTTGTTAAAGGGAGGCCATGATCATCCTTCAAGAGAAAGAACATCATGTGAGGGTTCACAAGAATGTTGCATACCTTAATGGTCAGTTCTAGATGGGAAGTATGATGGCATATTGTTGGTTCTCTTATGGCAGATCGAGCTTAAGAGAGGTTGCTCATGAGAATTTGGGCATGTGATTTCAATGGTGTTTTGTGTGAAGGCCACATCAAATTCTGAAATTTTAAAATTTGCAACAAGAAACATTGAAATTAGAAACCAGAAAGGAAAAAAAAAAATATGCACCCACACTGGTGAGGAATTTTGATGCACCAAGAGTGAGGAATGTGGGGCGTCTAATTTATTTTTCCCTTAAATAAATTGGACAATAAATTGTAATTTCATCTCATAACAACTTGTGTCGGTTAACTAAGTCATGCTGATTGAGTTAGCTCAAGAAATTTGAGTTGAGGGTCTAATATGAGGCATGTAGAGGGATTAATATCATATTTTTGGGGTCTAGTTGCAGTTGATGCATTAGTGGGGTGTAGGTGTGAATTAGTTAACTCAAATTAATGAGTTAAAATCGATTTAAATAGTTATAACTAAGTGATGAGCTAGTGAAATTTCAGCCAATGAATTAAATTAGATTTCATTCACAATGAGTGATCAATCAGATAACTGATAATTCACTATCAATAGTTGCATGCATGCCAGTACCAAGGAAGACCCAGTTGAGGCAGAGGTTAAAGGGAACATAACTATCAGTTGTATTTATACAAAATTTCCCATGTGCAATTATAAAATCATTGGGATGCCATGATGGATTGTGCAGTCAAGGAATATTGATTTTCCTAATTAATAGGGAGCTAATTCCCTAGGAATTTCATGAGAAATGTAGGCTAAATGAAGGTTTAGAATTGGTTAAGTACTAGACCGAGTTTGCATGGATCAGCAGGAGACAATTGGAAAAGTACTAGAGAATCTCATGAGATATTAAGCATTGTATTATTTCATGATTCCTTGACTTAATACACAATAGAGATAGAGTAGTTTTGAGCAGTTTCTTTCCCCAAATACATCTTGTGTTGTGTGATTGATAATTTATTTCTCTTACTTATAGGTGATTGAGCGATCGTGTTTTGTTTCCAAAAATTGTCGGAAGGATTCAATATCTTGTTTTAGTAAATTACAAGATCAGATTGAATCTCATTGGTTAAATTTTCTACATGGTATTAGAGTAGGAATTTTTTGGGCGACGAATTTGCAAAGAATATCTGAAGATTTTGGTGTAAAAAAAAAAGGCATATTTGGATTTCTTGCAAAAACTACCCAAATGGAAAATCAATTCAGAGCTCGGATGAGGGAGATATTGTCGATTTAAAATCAACTCTTTTTTAAAAAAATTTGTAATAGTGAGACAATTACAATGTGCGCAAGTCAAGAACCTATATGCACTTGAGGTACCAGATGCATACAAAGCTTTGAGGAGCAAAGAAAAGGTTAGAGACTTGGCTGTTGAGAGGGAGTACAAATTACCTCTCAACATGCAACCTTAGAAGTAGTCTCAGAAGGTTGTGGAGCAGCCACAATTGGAGAAGTAGAGAGGAGACCAAGTGGAAGCATCCACTCAAGCATAGACCTCCATGAGTGGGAAATTTTGAGCCAGATGGGCAGAAGGAGCACATGCAACCATACCTCTAGGTGAAAGGCGGGGTGATGTCTAGACATAATCCCAAGATAAGAAATTTGGGTAGGGTCCATTAAGATGGTGCGTTTCATGGATCGAACCTAGCTACAAGGTGTCCACAGTACAACAATAGTAGGAAGGATCAGTTAGATTGATGCATTCAGATGTCAAGAAGACAAAAATCAAAGTGACAGATGTCAAATACTGGAGCACAAATCAGAGTTGGAAATAGTGCAAAGGGCACAGATGCAGATGTTAGCAGCAGCGCAGAGAGTCCAGTAGACAGGTGCATTAGCTAGCAGCATTCAAGAGACTCTGATGCCAAATGAATTATATTGATTCGGTTTTTCAAATTCTATTCAGTTTTAGGATTTGTAGGTGCAAACAACACTAGAGAAGTGTTGCATGAAGAATTCCAAAGGTACCAGATCGGGATAGATTGAATTACTTTCTTGTTGAGAGGGAGTGTTGAAATTTGCAACAAGAAACAATGAAATTGGCAATTAGAAAGGAAAAAAATAAAATGCACCCACAATGGTGAGGAATTTTGATGTACCAGGAGTGAGGAATGTGAGGCGTCTAATTTATTTTTCCCTCAAATAAATTGGACAATAAATTGTAATTTTTTCTCATAACAACTTGGGTGGGTTAACTAAGTCATGATCACTGATTTAGCTCAATAAATTCGAGTTAAGGAAATCAAGGTGGATATTGATGGCCACCCACCTATTCCGCTTGGGCTCTCGCCATTGTCTCTTTCAGTTTTTTAGTTTCCTTAATTATAGCAAAATTTACTATTTTTGTCAGTTTTTCATATCCTGAACTTCCAAAGCCGTTTTGAGGCCCCAAACGATGTTTTTTTGGCATGAAAGTTTTGGTGACTTCATCAAAATCATGTTATCGTTTGTAGTCCTTGGAGAGATCTTTCTAACTAGGTATCATTTGCATCAAACAGAGATCATATGACCAAGTTACGACCCCAGGAAGTTGGTTGCCCAACTACCACCAATGGGGCCCATAAACTCTGGTGTTACATCTCCTCGGTTTAAGGTTTTCTATTATTTTTCAATAATAAAAAAATCCCTTGAGCCTGATTGTAACACAGTTTAGAGGCATGTAGCTACCACATCTCTTCTTAGAGATAAGCTACCATCGTCCGAGCTAGTTTGTTTTCCATTCTATCTGTAAGCATTTTTCAGTATTTGATATTAATGAAATGAAGTGTTATTCCTACTGCATCTCTATTTTTATGTTTATTTATGTATTTTATTGTGTTCCTACATATGTCCAAATCACGAGGGTCTAAGATGAGGCATGTAGAGGGATTCTAATATTTTGGGGGTCTAGTTGCAGTTGATGCATTAGTGGGATGTAGGTGTGAATTAGTTAGCTCAATTAATTGAGTTAAAATTGGTTTAACTAGTTATAACTAAGTGAAGAGCTAGTGAGAGGTCCACTGAATTAAATTAGATTTAATTCACAATGAGTGATCGATCAATCCGATAACTGATAATTATTTATTAATAATTGCATGTATGTCAGTTCCAAGGAAGACCCAGTTGAGACAGAGGTTAAAGGGAACATAACTATCAGTTGTATTCATACAAAATTGCCCATGTGCAATTATAAAGTTATTGGGATGACATGATGGATTGTGCAATCAAGGAAGGTTGATTTTCCTAATTAATAGGGATCTAATTCCCTAGGAATTGCGTGAGCAAAGTAGTCTAAAGGAAGGTTGATAATTGGATATGTACTAGACCAATTTTTCCTAGATCAGTAGGATAAAATTGGCAGAGTGCTAGAGAATCTCATGAGAGATTAAGCATTGTATTGTTTCATGATTCCTTGACTTAATACACAATAGAGATAGAGGGGTTTTCAGTAGTTGCTTTCCCTAGATAATTTTTTTGTTGTTCGATTGATAATTTATTTCTCTTACTTATATGTGATTGTGCGATCAATTTTTATTTCCGCAAATTGTAGGAAGGATTCAATATCTTGTTTTAGTACATTACAAGATCATATTGAATCCTGTTGCTTATATTTTCTACATTAAATAAAAGAGAGGGTTGATACGATCTTGTCTTGCGGTGGTTAGTAGGTCGCAATGTCTGTGATAAAGACCAACATAAATGGAGGAGGGATTGCACTATAATTTAGAGCCAGAACAGAAGTAGACGTAGGCATAATATTGACTGAGGTAACCCTAGTTTCAGGGTCGACATCGAGGTATAAAGTTCATGCCAAGATTCAGTCAAAGAAATTCCTAGAATCTATGGATCCATATGAGCTAGGTCGAGTCTCTTATGGAGGCAAGAGTTGTGGTTTTTTCTATGGGTGGATATGGTTTGTTCTACAAAAATTAGAAGTACATAAGTATAGTGCCCTAGTTAGGACAGTTTCCTAGCATGTTTAGTTCATAAGGAGTGCCCTTAAGACTGTGACAAATTTGCATAGAAGAAGAGCGGTTGTGACCCTTAGAGCGAGGTTTATTTTTTCAATATAGACTGCAGATATGGAGGATGGTTTGTAGATTCAGTATGTGTGGAGATAGCAGATCCAAATTGGGGTGGAACCTGAGCATAAGATTGGGCATTCAAAATAAATGTGCCATATGAAGAATGGATTTACATGCAGAGGAGTTGATTTTGGTGGACTATCCAAAAAGTTTTAGGCAGATATCTAAAGAAACCTATAAAAAATTAGTCAATGGACTTTTATTGGATGATTTGTGACCCTAGTTCAGTCATCTACAGATTGTTAGAAGGATGATAAGAGGAGTAGCTCATATTTGTTCATAGATTGGACAACAAATATCAAATTGTCGATACACAAGAACAATGATTTTGACAGGACTAAAACCATTGTTAGGTGGAAGATTTGAATATCCATAGATGAAGACAATATTGTGGGCCCTAGATCAGTACAAATAATTGATTGTGGTTGGGCAGATTGATGGTAGTCCAAGTACAGTTGGAGGGTTGTTAGGTTATTGTCAAAGAAGAGCCCTAACTCTTGTACTTGTGAAGGACAACAAGATTGGTAGAAGGGCAGGTGTATAGGGCCTAAGAATGTGTAGACTTTGAAGGAATAAAGTAGCAGTCAAGTGGGCCAGCCAACTAGCCTTAGCCCTAGCTCACTAGCCCTAGAAACCCTTTCCCTAAGATATAATAAAGAGTGGGACTTGATTTCCTTTTAAGCAAGGGCCTTGATCTTATAGGGAGAGAGGAGGGGGATTGAAGGGTTGAGGGAGAATAATAAGACTTATGAAGTAAGTTCTCAATCCATAAAATCCTTTGGTAACTTGGATTCCCAAAGGGTCCTTGATGAAAGGCCTTTGACACCAAATGGGACCACACGGGGCCAAGTGGACCCAACCAAGGTTTGGGGATGGAATTTAGCAATGAATGATGTTCCTATCCTGGACAATGTCAGGGGAAAGGATCAGGTAAGGTTTTTTACTTTGATGGGTCAAATTGATCCCACTAGGTTCTAGCCTTGGGAACACCTAGGAAAAACTTGATCCTAGAGCTAGGGGTTGAGGTATCTGGAGATTCCATTGTCGTAATTGGCCCAAATTATTAGGAGAGTGAGGGGACCCACCAACATAGTTTCCTCTAGGAGATAAAATTTTTCCTCTAGCTAGATTCCTAGGAAATTGATGCCCTAGGTGACATAATGGGGCTAGACCTAGGGAAAAGTGGAAAATTGTGAAAAAAGGGGGGAAAATCATCACCTTTTTTGAGGGAATAGTGCCTAATTCACTTGGGGATATGGATTCAGTGATGATAATGAACAAGAATTTGGTTTCTTGATAAAGGAGGCCCAAAAATTCAACTTCGTCCAATGTTAGAGGAATACGAAAAGTGACCTTCAAGCATTTATACTTCATACAAATGGTGAAATATTATTAAGATAAAATGATCTCTAAGACATTTCATTCATCTAACAATGGCCCATACATTAAATAAACTAAATAGACACATAATTCCACATTTCCATCATGCAACAATTAGCCCTAGTTATAGTGAAATTCAATAGTATGCAGCAACAAGAAGAATAGGGTTAAATTTTCACTCACAATGTTAGAGAGTATATCCAGCCAGTTTCACATTTTCAAAAACAAAACTCCACATAAAAATATCCCAAATCCATACATCAAAATGCATCCATAATCCAAAATAGCCCTCCAAAGAAAAATGTGAAGTTATCTAAAGACAAAGATAGCCCAAGTCAAGTGATGATACAAATGAATCCAACTAAATCCTATTTATACATTGATTAGGAGTTCATCATCGATAGAGGAAAATCGAGGAGTTTCATAATGGGAGGCAAGAGGACATGCCAGATGTCATGTTCAGGACATGTGGATTGAAAGGGCTATGTGTGGCCACCATCAAAAAGTGGTTAAAGTGTTGTCTTGTTCGAGGTAGATTGGTTATCAAAAGACTAACACCAAGCCCTAGTTGTATTCCTTGTATAAGTTTGATTGTAAAGGGCCATTATCCCTAGTACAAAAGCTCCAACCTATTCTATTATAGTTTGTAATTTAACGAAGAACTATTTGAAAAGTTAAAAATTGTCATGTGCACTAGTTGATTCCCTAATGTGTGTAGATTTCGTTGTGCAAAGTAGATGTGTTGTGGCACTTGAGTGTGTTTGCATCAAATATTCTAAGACCAAAACCAAATTCTTATATGTCGTGGAAATTCAACATATTCCTTTTTCACCTAAGAATTACATGTAACTCATCTTAGGCTACTCATGTCCAGTCTCAACCCATCCCACTTAACAAGTTACCAAGACAAGGTTCATCATATCCAACTGTGGTTGTAAAACAACTAAGCAACACAGTTTATATATTGACATATCATAGTGCCTCGCATGTCTTAAATGCCTTGGCACTATGTGGCATGTGTTAGCATCCCCTACATTCCTTGGAATTATTTTACACACCATAACGCACCCTAGCACTTCCTGACATGCCTTGGTATAGTTTAGCATACCTTGGCACTGCCTAGCATATAACCTTGTCACTCCCTCCTTAACACACCTATAACTCATTGACACTCCCTATCACACACTCTTATTCGTTCATTTCCATGCATTTTTATCTAGTGTTTCCTTGTGTTTCCCTTACACTCCCTATCATGCATTGGCACACCCTAACACCTGGCACATCTCGGAATGTCGCCTTAACACTCTATCATTCCTTGGCACTACCTGCCATACCTTTTCACTCTCTCCTTAGTACACCTAGAGCTCATTGACACTCCCAGTCACAAACTATTATTCATTCATTTCGATCTTCCATGCATTTTTACCTTGTGCTTCCTTGTGTTTCCATAACATTCCTTAACACTCCTTGGCACGTGTTGATACACCCTAGCACCTAGGAAATATTGGCATGTCACCCTGGCCTCTAGCATGCCTTAACACTGCCTAACATACCTTGTCACTCCCTCCTTAGCATGCCTATAACTCAATGACACTTCCAATCACAAAATTTTATTTGTTCATTTCCATGCATTTTGACGTAGTTCTCCCTTGTGTTTCCATGGTAATCCCAGTTAACACTTCCTTGCACGCTTTGGCACATCTTGGCCGCATGTTGCCCTAACACTCTAACATTCGTGAGCACTGCCAACAATTCCTTGTCACTCCTCCTTAACACACTTGGAACTCATTGATACTCCCTATCACACACTCTTATTCATTCATTTCCATGCATTATGACATATTAGTGCTCCCTTGTGTTTCTCTAGCACTCCATAACACTCCTTGGCACACATTGGCACAACATGGAACTTGGAACATATTTTCATGCTTTCTTAACACTCTATCATTCCTTGGCACTGCCTATCATGCCTTTTCACTCCCTCCCTAGCACTCCTAGAACTTTCTAACACTCCCTATCACACACTCTTATTCATTCATTTCCATGAAATTGAAACTAGTCCTCCCTTCTGTTTCCCTGGCACTCCCTAGCCTGCATTGGCACCACACCCGAGCATCTAACACATCTTGGAATACCTAACATTCCTTGGAACTTTGTAGCATGTGTTAAGACTTCCTAGGATTCCCTACACACCTTAGAACTCACTAGTTGTCATGCCCTCATAGATAACCTTACTTTTTTTGTGACTTGGGAACCCAACCAAGTCATTGAAAAAATAGTGTTGTGTCTAGCCCAAAGTCTCCCTTTGTCTGAAACTGCTTTTTCCATCCCCTTTTCACAATCATAGTATTTCCTCCTACAAGTCCTATTATGAAATTCTCCTAACACACTTTGTCCATGGGACACCTGAAATTCACTTACACTCCCTGACAAACACTTACACTCTTACTCTTATGTGATTTTAATCTAAATCACAAGACATAATCCTACTCTACTGCTATGTGGAATTCAATTCACAGTTTATAACATCAATCACAAACATGCAATGAGAAATAACACACACGAACATAGTATTTTTCCAAGGGAAAGAAACTGCTAAAAATCCCTTATGCCTGCTTCCATTAAATTAGATGAATAAAGATGTATTACAATTACTTGCTCATTCCAAGCACAACCTGCAAGTGAATAACCTATCTCTCCGCTCACTGAGAAGCTCTGACCAAAACTTAGTCAATTTCTGCCTCTACTTGAGCCCCTATTTCGTTGTGCAAGTCTTGGGGAATTAGGCCCCTATTATTTAGGAAATTCCTCTAAAATTCTTGTGAAATTTCCTAGGGTTGATCACCTTACCAATACAATTCGTGTACACTCAATATAGTATATCATTAATTGTGCATTGTCTTGAAATCTCCACCATAGATGGGATGATCACTGAGTTAGACTGAAGTCCCACTACACAACTGACCTTCCACTAGATCCTTCAACAGTTATAACTATTTTAACTGAAATCAAATTGAAATAACTGACCCTGATTCACTAGTAGAAAATGATGAAATTAATGACAAGGTGACTAAAAAAGTTAGTCACTGCAATTATTTCAAGTGAAATACTACTAAATTTGAGAAACTTTAAGTGACCGAACTAAAAATGGCTAACTTAAATGACCAATCTAGTCTAGGGATTAAATATATGACTAGATAATAAGTCACTAAAATAAAAGCGACTAACTTAAATGACTAATTTAGTCTAGGAATAAAATATATGAGTATATAATAAATGACTAAACTAAAAGTGACTAACTTAAATAAATAAATTAGGCCAGGATTGAAATATATGACTAGATAATAAGTGACAAAATTAATAATGATTAATACAAATGACCATTATAGTCCAAGAATAAAAATATGACCAAATAACAAGTACAAAAAGTATATCAATTAGTCATTTATGTTAGTAATTTTTAATTGTGTCACTCCATAAATGAAAATTTGCAATTTTGATACTGAAGTGTTACATTTCACTAAACGAGTCTCTGAATCCATCTACAGTGTTAAGATTTAGAGACAAAGGGGTCTTTGAGTCCATCTACAGTGTTAAAATTCCGAATACTCTTTTGTCTGTAAAGTTTAACACTACAGATGGATTCATCTACAATTAACACAATTGCATGTATCAATATCTATCTACTTTACACTAATGCCTTCATTATAGTTTTAGTAAAGGTAATATTTAGATAGTCAAATTAATATGTATATTTATATTTCTTTGGCCATAACGTTTAATCTTTAAACTTCATTGATTTATGTTAAAAGTGTGACTCTTGTTTTAAATCTAATGTCAAATCTTCATATTTACATTTAATGAATAGATAAACATAACATTTCATTTTGTAAGTCGATATTCATTCATATGGTGAAAAATATGTACATTAACCAACAAAGAAAAAAACAGGTGGTCTCACCCCGATTGATTTTGTTCACCAATATTTGCAACATGTGATAAAAATAAAAAAATGAGGCTAAGGACAACATCCATAAATGAGAGGGTCAAAGAAACCAAAATACATGCAATACATAAAAAATACATGAGAGCATACTAGTCATTTGACGTAATGGAAGCTGGGTTTTCCAGGGTTGTTCCTAGAGGGGATGGTGGACGGAATTTGAAATGGACATGCCCTTAGAAGTGTGTAAGCCAAGTGTCCAACTTTTGCACTTTTTCTACAAGGTGGTTTTGGCCTCGCTAGACCACCACCAATACTCGCTCGTTGAATAGGCATTGGAAATAGTGCATCCTATCGAAAGTGGCCATCAACTCAACATGATCCTCCCTACGAACCCATTCCACTGCGTCCACCCGATCCATCAGAGTTTGAATTAGGTCCCGACATTTTTCTAGAAAACAATGTTGAATTTACCGCGGGCCGGGAGCTACACGCCTACAATTTCCCCAGTTAGTTGTTCCTCCTTGCTTTCCACCACCCTGACGATGTGTTTGTTGTGACCTTACGCTTCCACCACCACGGGAGGCCTATTTTCATCCACCACAATTGACTCGCATTCCCACACCAGCAAGCTGGGAGTGATCGACGGTCTTACCACCTCGGCGCACTCCTACCACCACTATTTCCATATCATATAAGCCCACATATCCTTGCTTAGTCGGGGGTGAGGATTTCCTGAGCTGCAAGGATGGTCGCATTGCGATAAAACCAGGAGGGCCAACTCCAACCGTTATCATATTCTGGTCTACTGGAACTTTCCCCTACCACCACACCAAAAAACCAGATCTCTCTTCACCCTTAAATTTCCTCAAGAAACCACACGCTATGTCCCATCTATCATCTTGCCATCAGTTGGGAAACTCAACAAGAACCCAAACAACTGGAGAAGGAGAAGGCGGGAGGAACATACCCCGGCTGATGCTTCCCAAGAAGCTTTACACAACCCACACTAGGATATCAAATCTATGTATTCCAAATGGGCGACTCTCCTATCACCACTAGACACCAAGAACCACCCATCAAACCACTAGGCGCACCAATTTCCAGACCAAGCACTAGAAATGGAGTATTCCACACAGAAGCACTACCACCCCCAGCAATAACTCCTTCAATATCACCTTCATGCACCTCTATCATACCAACAACTCGAACATACTAAAAACCACAGAAGACCAAAATAACAAGCTCCCTCGTTGACACATCGCAGTGTTCAAGATTTATATTTACTAGGTATTCAAATGAAAATAAAGTGGAAAATGTGAGCGGGGGAGGATTTTTTTAATGTCCTTGGCACCTATAGCTACTACATAAATCTATCTACATTTTGGGTCATTCCTGGAAATAGGAGTTGTGAGAAAATATATAGAAAAGGAGGTTCTATGAAATGTTGTGGCAGGTGTTCGACATGTTCGAGATTTCTATTTAGTAGGCATTCAAATGAAAAAAAAAAAGTGGAAAATGTGAGCGAGGGAGGAATTTGTTGATGTCCTCGGTACCTATTGTTGCTATAGATATCTATCTACATTTGTGGTTGTCCCTGGTAATAAAAGAAGTCAGGAGAAAAGAGATAGAAAAGAAGTTTTTTAGAAAAGTGGTGGTAGGTGTTCATGAATGGATCGTAACAAGAAGCCCAAAACCCAAGTCCATCCCAATGATAATGGAGATGTGAACCCCAACTCCATAGGTATGCTCATTCTCATTCTTCTAGTTATCCTTCTATATTTCATTTATTTCTACATCTGCTTGTTTCTATTAGTAAGGCCTCCTAGATTGGCGGTTGATTGAGTAGAGAAGTTGTGCATGCAAGAGGTATTGATCAGTGACACTTATTATCACTCTCCATGTTTCTTTTAGGGTAAATGACAAGTGAATGTTGAAATAAATGCTATGTTCGTCCTTTTGTGGGTGTGTATCAATAATTTTTTAAGGTTTCATTTTAACTCTTCCTAAGATGTGGGGTGCCATCACTTGTGGGAGAAATGGCTTGGAAGGATGCATCACACTTATTTTTTGGTTAACCCATAAATTGCACCTCTCCCAAAGCTCTTATTTATGCCTGTGAAGAAGTGAATCTTGATGGTTGGCCTAATGACATCCCACCATATTCACTAGATAAACATGGTCCCATTGAAATTTTTTACTTATTTTTTCAGCTATGATCTACCATTTCAAAATTGTATCATGTTACCCACCTCTATTATGACTACTTGGGCACACTAGTACCATTGAGTTTATGCAACTATGTGGTAAAATTATGGATGCTAGTTTTTGAGTTATGTTGTGAGTAAGGGTAATTGATGAACCCTTTGTCCCTCACTTTTAGATTTGCTTTATTGACAATGAAATGTGAAACTTTATCAATGGAATTTAAATGAAGTCATTTATATTACACATGGAATTATTACGTTAGATCAAAATTGGGCTTTTTTATTAGCCACATAAGTTCTAATTTTCTCATTAGTATTAGACTTCTTTCACAATTCCTTTGAAGTATATATCATTGGTTTCAGTTTTCTTCATGCACATATGTACAAATGTCAAAAAGTGATGACAACGAGAAGTAACTACATACAATATACTAACTCTGCGTCTAAATTAAATTATTTGTTGGCTATTGAATTTTTCTTTATCATCACTTATGCCAATGAGAAGTAACTACATTTGATAGGATTCAAATTTATCCCTCAAACTAATGTAGAGATGCAATTATTTATTTGTTTTTGAATTCTTATTTATCATCACTTACAATAACTGACACTATATTTGGACTTTCTTAAGGAAAAACATCTTCACTTCCATAACTCGTAGGACTCCTCAAAATATTTTCACTTCCATCAATGACGATCCCTTTTAATATCAATGTTTTATGCATTCCTCCAATCAACTCTTCATATTCTTTATCTCTTGTTTCCCCTAGAAAGACATACATATTGGCTATATCCAAGCCCCATAGAACATACAAATACCTACAAGCACCAAATCTATTTTTTAGTAATATAGATCTTGCTCAACAATAATTTATTGCATGGGCACCGTTGAGCCAAAAATACTACATGTAGTTTCCAAAAGACTAAAATCATAAAATTAAATAATTGCATAGTCTAAATGTCGTTATGGTAGTCAACTTGAGGTTTCCAATCTATGGTGCATTTCTCAACTTTAACCAAATCATTAAGATATCAAATATTGTAACTTAGTCATATGCAAACTCAATATTCAAAATAGTTGGGCTTAGTTTTGATTGGAATAGTTGGGGTTAGATGAGTTTGCGCTAGTTTAGTATTCCATTTGACATGACCTAGAACTTGATTAGTTTGATTGGATTTATCTAGTTCTTCCTAGGTTTTTTTTTTTTTTTTTTAATTATATCTTATTTGCTTTTGTTAATTTTTTTTAGTTAGGCAGTGGTGACTTAACATATACCAATATTCAACACCTAAATTTTTTTATTTTGAGTGGCAATATTCAACACCTAGAATTTTTTATTTTGATTTTGAGTGGCAGAAGCATCGTATGAGTTTCTAATTTTTTATTTTGAGTGGCGGGAAGCATATTATGAGTTTCTAAAGGATAGAAAAGAAATTTTAATCTTCCACTTCCCGAAATCGAAGTGGGTCTTCCAAAACCCACATTCAAACTGCACGAAAGGCATCAAAATTTGAGAAATCTGCAGATAGGTCTGGGGATCAATCCTCTCACCTCAATCTGAATGGAAGGATATCTACTAGGGTAGTGCCACTGCCCAAATTCCTGTCGCCCAGCCTGCTCCATCTCCTATCACTCGTTCTCAGCCCAGTGATGCCTCTCGGCTCTGACCCCTTTCAACGCCTTGGAAATAATGAAGCAGGCAGGGCCTGAAGCAACTTCTGATACCTTGGCCCACAAGGTGGAGGGTTTTGATGACGGTAGCTATGAAGATGATCCAAATTCTTTGGTACCAGTTGAGCCAGACTATGGCTGTATGCAAATCCCTATTTTCGTTTTTAGTTATGAAACCTGTGAGCTGAAAAATCCATGATCTTGTTTATTTTTATAAATATTTGCGATCGATATGTGGGAATTATGAAATATGTTCGTTGTGAACTCTGTTATATTTTATGTTTATGATTTATAAAAAAAAAAGGGTTCTGAGCAAGAAATTCTCCACTCTTTACCAGTAAAATGGCAGAAACCCCTATTCAGAAACGACGAGGAGACGTCAGAGGTTCCTATTCTTAATTATGTGTCTCCTCTCAGCTCCAATTCGATGTCATGCGATGAATCTTTGATTTCACAGCAAGAGAGGGTCATTGTGGAGAATTTATTCTATTTTCATCCCTCACCTCTTCAAATGCCAAGGGAAAGGGAGCTGGATCTTCTCCTTTTTGGTTCAGTGTGAAGAAAAAATAGGCACGACTACCAATCTGTAGCACCTCGAATTTTTGGGTGGCTTCGTATGAGTTCTAAGGGATAGAATCGAAGCTTTAATATTTCACTGCACGAGTCCCTTTTTATTTTTCTGGTAGAGCTACATTATTTTACTAGCTGAGACATACATTTACAAGTTCTCAGTTCTGGTTGGAGTTGTTGGGCTGCATTTACCGGAGCTTGAGGGCCGATATTCCACATTCCATCTGTTGGACGAATATGCTGAGAAGGGTTGAGTAATCATATTGATTAGCACGAGTTTCCTAACCGTATAAGAGCTGTTGTGCACCCTTGCAATGACCAAGAAAATTACTCTCTAAAGGCTGCGTATAAGCTAAATGAGTTTGAGTTTACACTATCCAGAAGTCCTTGCATCACTAAATGGTGTATTGACTGCTGC
Source organism: Pinus albicaulis (assembly GCA_034641835.2). Classification (NCBI taxonomy): domain Eukaryota; kingdom Viridiplantae; phylum Streptophyta; class Pinopsida; order Pinales; family Pinaceae; genus Pinus; species Pinus albicaulis. The sequence continues at coordinate 1,074,005,351 of CM076579.1, read as the reverse complement.
TCACTAAGGGAAAGATGAATTCCTTATCTCTGGTATGGGTGAATAAAAACATCTGGGCATAAAATGAACTTCTGGACTCTTCTTTGCGTGTGAGATAGTCATCTGGCAACCGGAAAAAGGAACGCACCAGTCCCAGGTTTCTATACTCAGTGTCCCTTATTTACATGTGTTTATTGACAACATAAAATATTGATAGTCTTCTAGTTGTAGTGGATGTCATTCTGGGAATTAATATGAATACTCATTACTCCTATTTCTAAGTTATATTTGGCAGTCCTGTGTGAATCTTCTGCTTGGAATATGTCAGTTTGAACTTTGGGTGGTTTATTTTCAGTGCATTTCATTTAATATAAGTACCTTCTGATTTAAAATTGTTATTAAAGCACCTATAGCAGTACCTATACAAAAAACAGTACCCAGAAAAATTGTTTGACACAAAGATGAATGAAAATTTCACATAAACCTAGAAAGCTATTGCAAGGAATTTTACAAGATGCGCGATGGTGGGGCTGATAATGCATTGAATCTAGATTGTACATTGGGAACATTGAGTAGGAATACTAGCATTGGAACTAAGACATATGCAATATGTAGCTTCATAATAGTTGAGTTCAGTACTAATTGACTCTAGAGAGCCCTTTTCCCTGGAGTACTCTCGTTCATTATTTTGAGGATGTTACCCAAGGTAAACCATAGAATCTTCAGGGAACAAGGTTGGTTAATAACTTTTGTTGAATCCATCACGACAATATACTCGTTATGAGCTCAACATGCCACTTGTGAGAATTGAACTGGGGTGGAGAGGATAACAATCACTCCTCCTCTCAACCACCTAAGCTAGACCCAAATGAATGATACTATTATATGTTACATACACACACGCCCCTAATATAAGAACTATTATATAGGAGATAAAAATGGGAGAACAAATTTTACTAGAATAGAAATACCATGAATATGATTTTTACATAGAAATATTGTCATCCCGTATTCCTCTTAGCCATCTTAAATGATCAAAATAATTTACACTTAACAATATTTGATACCTCTCAACACTTGATATTTCTAGATTTAATATGGGTCTACGCTGGTATATAGGAACAACTTCCTCAAAAAAATAGAAATTAATACTGTTAAATAATACTTATCCAATAAACTTCTGGACAGATACTAAGTGTGCCCATCGCTCTTGATTTGAGCACAGTCTATGAACTAGCATCCATAGATAGCCCATCTTTGGTAGAGGGAGTCTGCATATTTTCTATTTTCTCTGTACAAATGTGAGAAAGAAATGGGCCTCAAGAACAGATTCAACATCCTACTTTCCCCTTTTAGCCATTTGATTCTTCATAGAAACACTATAAATATGAATATGTGAAACTCCTTTTTAAGAAACAAACATTACTAGTAACGTTAAATCTAACCCCATAAAAGAAAGCCCATGCACTGGATTTGTCAATAAGATTAGGGGAAATTTGTCTACAAAGTTGAATTAGGCTGAGACTTGAGCTTCCAAAGACAACTTTGCGCTGCCCACACCTGCCAGGTCCATGCTTATTTCTTTAGCTTAGATATAGTCATCCAATTGAGATACAAACATCCCCTTCCAGTCCCAGTAAACCTTGACTCTTTCATCCCTGGGACCAAATTGTAGTCCTACATGCCTTTCTCATGGAGTGAATTAGTAAGATTTCTGGACAGACAAGGCATTCCCACACCAATGGTTGTTGTATTTTGTATGATGTTATGAATAAAATGGGTTGTTGAATTTAAAAATTAAATGCATTCTACAGTAAGAAGGGATGTTGATCATAACCCTGGCAAGTTCAAAAAAGGCTCCCAGAAGTTTTAGAAAGGTCTTAATGCACTTCATTTCTTTTTATGTCATCATCATGCACAACTGATCAGGATATGATTCGTTGCGTTGTGGAAAAATCAAGGCCCAGACATCTGATGAACACATCACGTGGATCTTATCATAATTTTTATGAAAATCATACTAAGAGTGTATTCCAGGTTAGATTCTTGGTCACTGTATCGATGTATGTATATTTGTTATTAATTTAACAATGCAAATAAAACTATTCAGAATATCTTTAAGAGGGCTAAGATTTCGCTCGATCAAATATAGATATGCTCCACAGGCTTCTTAAGTCATTCCATATTTCTAATGAACATAGATGCTCACACAGTGATTGTCACCGAGCTCAGTATGATATGTAAGTTGGCTTGTAGAAATCATTGAAGAAGATATATGTATATATATGTGACAAGGGCTATCTCCGTTACACAACACTTTTACATCTTGAATTTGCACACAGTGATTTGTCAGATATCACTATAACATTTGTATTGGACTTCCATACTTCAGGTTGATTGCATTAGGTCTACAAGCTTCAAGACTGACACTTATTATTAAGAAAAAGGCCTAAAGAAAAAATTTGTAATTTGTTGACTTCGGTAGCTGCTTTACACTTTGTCTAGAACTGAGATCATGTTGCCCTTCAAATGGATTTTCACAAGTCTGCATAGGATGAGTAGGTCTTCGTTGTAAAGGAGGAACCAAGGTTCTATTCAACTTTGTTTTCCTCTTACTGCCTGAATATTTCGATCTTCTTGTGCCAGTTTAATCACATAACAGTGCAGTGATTTGTTTGGAGTGGTGCCCTTAGAGGGCCACAAGAATGAAGGTCTTAAAAACAAGATCTGAGCTAGACCTTTCATTGACATATAGTGTCTTGAAACAAGGGAAATTTTACCAAAATATTTCACTGTTTTGTGATGAAGATCACAAAATACGGTGAAACTTGGAGCTCATTCTTGTAGAGATCAACTGCCTTATGACATCCAAATGGAGCCGGAATCACTAGATATTAGGCTTGTGCTTTGATGTCCTAATTGTAGGATAAGTTCACTATATCTAGAGCTCCATATATTAAAATAATGCTCATATTTTTGTTGTAGAACAAAGGTTGGGATTAGCATTTTATTCTTATAGTGATACTACAATACTTCCAGCAATACATCTTACTGATTTTTTAAAGAATAGGAATCAAGTTACTCAATATTCCAAAGTACTGATGAATTCAGATCATAGTAAACTATGAGTTTTCTTAACTCTACCAGGCCAAGGGATTAGGAGTTCTTGACATATAATATATTTTATGTTACTATGATACCTCATAGTCCAGGAAAGGATCTTGAAGGGAAAAATATCCTTCTGAAGTTTTACTGCTAAATATACCTCTGAAAATATCTTGAAACCACTTAAAAGCACACCTCATAAATTCTGAAATATACTTTGATGACTTCCAGTTTTTTTTGTGATGACTGAGCTGCTCTTTGAATTTGTTCCAAAAATTTCATTGATTAGGGCTTGTAGAAGGCTTTAAGACAATGTCACAGATTGTGTTTTTTGAACTCGGACTTGTCCTACCACAAAGGTCTGAAGGTGACTTCTGCTGAAATTCCTTAGGTGCTTCTTGGAGATCGCAATATCTTAAGCTTGGGCTTGTCCTCACTTGGCTCTGAAACGATGTTAATTTTGAGTTAACATGTTCTTAGCTTAGGTTAGTTACATCATTTTCCCATTAATCCATTAACAATCTCATTAATCATAAGTGTAACTAATGAAAGAACACAAGTAATAAAAGTTAAAGACAAGACAAGACAAGACAGAAGAACACACGGATCAAGCGAGGGAAAAACACCAAGATGAGGAAAACCCTTATCAATTCTTCTTATCATTAATGTCAAATGCTCAACAGAGAGAGAGAATAGAATACTTCAAAGTCAAAATTACTTTAAAATGAGAAGGTTTAATACCACTTCCCTTAGACAAGAGGATGGTTCCAACAAGGCTGCAAATTTGATGTTTGGTGTGGGCTCTGTTAGCCACCTATAATATTTTGTTATACCAAAAGGTGGCTAAATCTTTTTGGAGCCTCCAAGGAACAATTTTATCACTAAAAATTGTTGGCTCTTGAAGTCTCTCTAAGGCCTCATGCCTCTGTCCGGATCCCTTATTGCTGTTTACATCCTAAAAACCTTTGAAATCCTTCAAAAATCCCAAGTTAAATACTGCTGCAGAACCCCTTGGTCCCCTTCCTTTTCTTCCTCACTAACCTCATTTTCTATTCTCCTTTTCCCATGAAAAACCCACAATTTCATGTTTCTCCCTTTCCATTTCATTAAAATCACTTTTATAAGGTTAAAAACCCACTTTTTAACCTTACCGAAACCTTCATTTCCTTCAAGAAACCCTTCAAAAACCATGAAAATACATGTTTTTATGTATAGAACTTAAGCCCCTCAAGCTTAAGCCCTTAGCCCCTTTTCTTCCATATGCCCGCACCTTGGAACCAAGTTTTAACCCTTTGGCGCTTATCGCAAAGCGCAGATCGCAGAATTTCCAAATTGTTATTTTTTAAACTGATGCATTGCAAATATTTGTGCTGCGATCCATCGCAGATTGCAATTTTTAGTTTTCCTCTAAAAATCTCATCGCAAGTTTCTGCGATGAGATCCATCGCATATCACAAATCGCATGTTTCGTTGTTTAAACAGTTTGATCCATCGCAAATATTTGCGATGCGATCTGATCGCATCGCAAATATTTGCGATGCGACCGCTCCAATCGCATTTTTCCCCAGCACTCATCGCAAATCGCAATATCGCATTTTCTCTCCGTTGCATAAATCCGCCATCGCATTTTCCACCTTTTGCGATCGATCTCGCCGGGCCCACCATATAATACCCTCGCCTTTCATATAAAAACGCCTTTTTCCTTTGTAAAGTCGAAAATGATATATTTTGTGGTTTACAAAGGTTTTGCCCATTACATCCCGCCGCTGCATCTCCGCCGTCGATCTGCACCCCCGCTCCATGATCCAATGACCCTGCTTCCTCCGCACAACCTCCAATGCAGTTTAACCTATAAAAGCAGGATTTCATAACCTTCGTTTGTATTTTGCAAGGTTTAACGGTTTCCGCTATATTCAGAAGGAAATTCGAAAGATGAGGGTGACGAGCCTGCCTCTTTTAATTTGTCAAAGGAAATCGGCCACAGGGTGCAAATTCACATTTTCATCAGTGTTTCATGAGGCATTGATGCCATATAACCCTGCGCAGCCCTGTGTAACAGCGAAGCACCAAAAATCCGGCACAGTCAAAGAGTATCAGCTGTAGAAGACCAGAAATGTGCCAGCATAGAGAATTGAAGACAGTTTTATGGGGATTACGACTAAGACTGTTATCAAAAGCCTAATCCCCCAATATAAAACACAGTCTGCAGAATACCTAAAGTGTTTTAGTGACAGCAAACCCTCCACCGCCACAAAAAGGAGGTGAATTGATTCCTCCCAGTGACTAAACGCCACCTGTTGCCTCAAACCTTTCAAACCAGGGCCGAAGTTATTGCAAAGGAAGATGTTTTGCCTCAACGCAGCCGAGAAGTTACTTCTGCAAGGAACTTAATGCGAGAAATATCTGCAGAGTTATTTCAACCTCACGCCAAACCTCAAAGGTCAACAAATTCTTTCCATTAGACCTGATAGTTAATGTAAAATAGTTAATACAGAGAACCACCTGTAAACTTCTTCATCGAGCCCCTCAAAGGGCCAAGAAGTCTTGAATATGTATTAATTACTTTAGCAGATCTTTTATCAGATCTCACCTCCTCATTCTTCTATAAATACTTCTGTAGAAGATGAGAAACTGTTGGTCACTGCATATCTGTAGCATGTAAATAGTTTTCTGAAGCTGCTGTAAGCTCTGTTTGTAAGAGAAAATACCTAAGTTGAGCTGAGAAGCCTGAAGCTGTAAAGAACCATTGGACTTAAAGATTTTAACTAGTTTGGAACATCAATACAAGCTGATTTATGGGATCCTGGTCTATGTTGACGGTGATGTTATTCTCATTTGTAACTTGTTATTTTGTTTCTGTTTTCATTTTGTTTCATTTTCCACAGTAAAGAACAGTTTAAACAGGGTTAGGGCCTACTGTATATCAGAAACCTTCTCTGGCTGAGAAATCTTTACTTGAATGTTTTCTTCCAATCTGTGTTATTTAGGAATGATTTAATTCAGTTTAGACATAGGAATGCTGGCGTTCCCTCGTCTTATTGTCTTAGTTGAATGTCAGTCTTGAATGTTACTTTCTGCATATGTTGTGTGAGGATGAACTGGAAGGAAGATATGGTTAGCCCTGGTCCCAGACTTGTCTGCATAACTGTCTGATTGTTTCTCTAGAATGTGTTAAAAGCTGACTAGTTTCAAAGTACTTATCAGATCTTAGGCCATTTTGTGTTATCTTTGTGATTGTCTTGAAAGTAGCCAAGTAAGGAAGAGCTAGGAGAGGACTTGTGGTGAGCCCGACCCGCTATTTTCTACTCCAAAAGTTGCCTTCAAGCTTCCCTTTGTGTTTTATATGTTTTCTATTGAAAGTGTATCAAAGGCTAGATAGTTTGAAAGTAATTACCAGATCCTAGTTTGCTTTCATGTATTTCTTAAGTGCCTGGTCAAAGGCTGGCTAGTTTGAAAGTACTTACCAGATCCTGGACTGCTCTTTGTTCTGCATCTGTTTATTTCCCCTTCTTAATGTATCATTCCATTCCATAAATCAAACTTTAAAGAGATCCTTAGACATAGACGACTTGCCCCATAGACCACTCTTGAACCTTGTTGTTTCAATTAAAACCCTACTATGACTCCATAGCCCAATGGATTGAAGCTGTTTCTTACCTATCTTTCTTAGCTGAATCAATTTTCGCTTTCATTCATCTTCACCCTTCATTTAGACTTCCTTCACCTTCATTTATCTTTGTCCAACCAAAGCAAACAAAACCCTTGGTCTTCATAACTAGCCTAATATCATTACCCTAAACTTCAAAGACAAATCCAGCTTTGTACATATTGGAGAGATCCCTCTCCGGATTCAGGAGGGCTAGATCCTAGAATCCCAAAGTTGGTTGAAATGATGTTAACTCTGTGATCGGACTTTTGCCAATCTTGCTTATTACAGAGACCTAACAGGCTCCAAGGACTTGTGTCTTCTCTGCAATTCTGGTTGGACTGACTAGGGCATAAACACAGTCAGCAACTGCGACATTCGTAGCCTTAAGAACTTTACTAGACTGCAGATTACCTTCAACCAGTCCTTCAAATGTTGGTAGCCCATAAGCCTTCTTCTAGGCTTCAAAACCCACTACACAACTTCATGATAAAGCATCCCTGACTGTGGCTTTCTTGTTGTAGGTTCTCGGCCTCTAGGACAGGGTTCTTAAGCCCTGTGGCCTAGCTGTAGATGACCCAAACTAGTGTGGATGGATTCAAGGAGAATGACACCTTCATAACAGTCCCAAAATTTCATCAAAATCATCCTTAACACGTGTGGCTTCTATCTGCTTGAACTCGGACCTGTGACGAAGATAAAATTCCCAAGACAAATCATAAATGTGCCCAAACCAATCTCATCCTCCATCTTGTGGAACTCTACCCTTGAAGTTGACAAAATTGAACCCGACCTTTCCTTCATCTCCTTCGCTAGAAATAACCTTCTTCTGTGGCTACTTTAGAGAGAAGAATGCATATCAAAGTGCCTAGGATAGGTTATTTATATCCTTCTTGGGTAGGTTGACTTGATTACTTGAGGAGGGAAATTCATTTTTTCAATTTTCAATTTTTCCTGCCTAAATAAGTTCATGCCTTATGAAATTTCATTTGAGCGAATGAATACTTTTCCTCTTCCAAATTTAGTGATATTTAGGTTGATTTTGATCCTCTCGAAAAGATAAATCCAATGTTGCAATCATCTTCCTCATAGGAGCAGTCCAAAGTGGAATTTGGCCCTAGTTTCCAATTTTAACACTGACACTCTTAGAAATCAAAGTAAAAAGCATTATGTTTTGAGTGTATGTCTCTATGAAGCTTCTTTAGAACCTTCATTATAGCCTTGCATAAAGTTGACTAGGTGCATTAGAGTGTAGATGAATTGCTATTTTTGAATATGTTGGGGTCATATAGGCCCAGTTTTGCTTTGAGGCAATTTTAAGTCATTTTATCCCCATGAATTAACCTTACTAGGAAGATATCTTCCTCATCAGTTGGAGCTTCAACTATCTCAAAGTCTCCGAAAACATGAGCCTTAATTCGGATATCATCCATCCAATTAAAAAACGGAACTCTTTCTTTTACATTTTTTGAAGCTTAAATGTTAGCTAGTCCCCAAATCTAGCCATCTAGATTCAATAACATCTCCCACTTAGTTATTGATTTATAACCCTCTAGTATAAGTGTCTTTTTATAGATTTCCCACCAAGTTTAGGTATGATCCCCATGCTCCAATCAACCAAATAAATGATGTAGAAATACTTACAAACATTCTGGCCAATGCACCTGTTGGAGCATTTTTTCCCATTTTTGGAAATGGACTCTTGGAGCTTGTCTATTTTAAATGAGTGTCTATTCCTAAAGAATCCTCACTTCTAAGAGGGCCCACCACCTAATTCGTTCATATCTTATCAGATTTATATTTTCTAGACCTTTTTCCTTGAGTAGAAGAAATAGGTAGTACAAACACACGCAGTGAGATATTAGAATGTCATATGTACTTCATAAACTGATGAAACCTGGTTTGGTTAATAGAGTAAACTAATGAAACCTGGTTGGGGTTTTTTATTACCAAAAATATTGAAACATTTATCTTTGTACAATGAACTCTACTTGTTAGCACCTGATTTGGACCCCGGCTGCAAAGGAAAAACAGGGTAACAAACTAAACCACGCTCAGCCTTGTAGGTAGCCCTACAAGGACAGGAGAGGGCTCTCTCCGTAACAGAATATTCAATGGAACACAATAAATGGATAGATATTAGGCTAGATAAAATGATGAGGATAAAGATTTTAATAAAATGAAAGAACGAATTTCGGGGATGTGTGGGATATAAATGGGCAGTTGAAACGGGGAATTAAATCAGGACACAGGGTATTTCATGGGGCAAGATAGGCAGGAAAATTAGCATATAAAATTTAATAAGGATGGGATGGAAAGACGGGTGAGGAGATGAAAAGGGCACAATAAATGGATCGTTTTCAAACAGAAGAAAAACACAGAGTATGAATGATTTCCCAAGGCAGAGCATATTAAATGGATTCTACCTTTCTATCTTGAAAGAATTCAAAGGAAAATGTTTATGGATGAATGGAACACATAAAAATTCACATATGAAACAAAGGAGAAAAAAAATGCTAAATCTCATACCACATGGATCCCACAAATCAGAGCTACATCTCTTATTAATTCCTGTCAAACTGTACAATGTAGCGTAGAGATGTTTCTTCCACACTATTCCCCTACTTTCTCCTACTCAGACCTCCTTACAAATGATTTTACAATACAATAAATAATCTGAAATGTGGGAACATAGATCCACAGAAAAGGGAGCTGTCCTAACAGCTGAAGAACTGAAATACAATCATAGTAAAGAAATACAACAATTTGCCCCTGAAAATGAGGGACATCATTACATTGACTGCTTTGGAGATTTGCTGTTATGCTGTATAAACGAAAATAGGCAATCCGATGAACAGATTCCCTATTTTTTTCTTTTGTAGATATCTTCATTTTATTTCAAGCACTCGGCCCTTGGACTGTTCCTTTGCTTTCATTTATTTTTTTATTCTCTGACCTTTAATAAAATTCCGTAGAAATAGAACCGAATGAAATTATATGCTTTGTGAAGGGAGAAATGAATTTTAAATGGGAAAAAGGAAGGGAGATGGAGGTGGGACCCGCATATAAATCGCAATCGCAATATCGGAGGGGAGCGGGGGTAATCGCATCGGAGGGATTAGATCGGGGGTGCGATCGGGTCGCATATATAACATTTGCGATGCGATCGGATTGGGGAAAGTTGTGATTGGTGGAGGGCGCGATCAAACGCATCGAAGGGATTAGATCAGGGGTGCGACCGGGTCGCATATATAACATTTGCGATGCGATCAGAGCGGGGAAAGTTGCGATCGGCGGATCGCATCAGAGATATTTGTGATTGGCTCATCGGGGCATACAAAAGAACTTTGCGATCTGCGATGGTGGGATCAAAGGATTTGTGATTTTGAAAGCATTGCGATTGTGATTTATAACAATAAACTTTAAACTTTACGTTATAAAGTTTTATTATATGCATAGTGGAGAAGTGGTTTATATGGCAGGGGGGGGGGTATATATATATGATATAACTTTGTTATAAAGTTTATGGAGTATGGTCGGGGAAGTAAGGGGAGGGACTTTGTAATATGAAGTTCTTTATTATAAATTCCAAAGGCATGGAGGGGAGGAAAAGGATTTATAAAGGAATATTAAACTTTAATAAGACAAATTTTAAAGGGAAAAATGGGGAAATAAGGGGGACTTAGGGAATAGAGGGCTTTCACTTCACTTAAGCATAATATTTCAATTCAAAAGTCAGTTTTGAGGGTGTAGTATACCGTTGGAAAGCTTTTCCGGGCTCTTTCTGATGGATCTACTTTGAAGATGATCTGGCGCTCAATATGCTACGGAAAACTTCTCTAAAGGTAGGAACATTACTTTTGTGGAGATGACAGCTTCTGAATTGTGACTTATTACATACAATGATATAAAATTACATAACGAATGATAATAAAGGTAAACTATCATGTTTTCACCTCAAAACATGGTTTTGAGGTGAAAATTACATCAAACTGAATAAAATGTCTCTTTGATTCTTCCTAGTGCTGTGACATTGGGCTTATTTGGATTCCTCATGACCTTGCCGATATTACTGATACTTGACTCATTAATTTGACCATGGTGAGACCCTAGAGACTAATGAGACCCATCTTATGACCTACTGATATTGTTACACCATTTTTTGGTCATCTAACCTACTATCATTAGATGGACCCAAGTACACCATGTATGACCAATTTTACCCTAAGTAAAATTGATTTCACTATGTAAAATAACTTAATAAAACACATTTATTAGGTTGTTTATGGTCTAAACAGGAAACCCCAAAAGGAAATATTAAACAAACCTATATTTGTTTGATTTTCCTCAAGGAATAATTAATTAAACAATAATTTAATTATTATTCCTGGTCATGTTTAACCCAAAACAAATAAATTAATTAGATAAATATTTATTTATCTTATTATTTTCTAGGAATAATTATTTAAATCTTATTTAAATAATATTCCTTGTTAAATATGACTAAATCACCCATAAATAATTAAATAAATCATTATTTATTTGATTATCCTTCAACCACTTCCTTAAAATGATAAATAAATCATTTATTTATTTATTATTCAGAAATAAAGGGATTTGACCCAAGTCAAATACTTTTTCCCTCCAACAAATATAATAAAATATTCCATAAAATGTGGATCTAGATTTGGTTAATGGTATTTTAATCATGCACCAAGATCTAGAATGACCCAATATTTTGTTATAAATAGGAGGGTTTTTCCTACCATTCTTCACCTTTTGTTGCCTATTAGATCACTCTGGATCTATAATCTTGGTTTGACTTTGAGCCATTATCATTGTCATATTTTCCATTATTTTCTGTGTGAGCTCCCTTTGAGTTCTATCTTTGTCTGGGTTTTCTACACCAACAAGAGAGAGAAATGCTAGATCTGAAGTGCTAAGGACTTCCAAGAACCCATCCCATTGAGGAGAATTGGAAACACCTTCTTGTTTTCCTCCCAGGTGCCCTTAATACAAAAATTCTTTCAAAAGTATTGTTCTTGTCTTGTCTATTGGATGTATGGAGCAAAACCTTATTTTTACTGCTTAATGTCTCTTTATGCATAGATCTGGATTTTTGCAGCACTTGTCTTCACCAACTAACTGCAGATATGAAGATATTGGCAGCCATATTTGATGTTAGGGCTATAAATTATGCGTAGCTAAAGTGGTCTTTTTTCGTGCACTTAGACAAAAGATTCATACTAACAACTGGCGACTCCACACGGGTTTTCAATTACAACCGCTGTCGTTTTTCATATTCCTGCATATCCAGCTACTTCAGACCCTAGGGTTTCTTTTCAGTTTTTTTTTTCCTATTTTTATGTTGTTTTTCACCTATAAAACCCTAAAACATTAAAATTTCTAACTTCTGCGTGTTTCTGGACCTATTGCGCAGGTGACAGACATCAGCCGCAACTGAGACGACAACTTTTTCGGAAATCTGCCACCGGGACACCCGGAGCTTCAGGTCACACTTTTCAGCCCAGAAACTGTGACCTGGCCTCCAGGTTGCACTTTTCAGCCCATTATCTGTGACCTGCATAGAAAATAGGTCAGAACCTGCGACCTGCCAGTTTTTCTGCTATTTTTCTATAATTTTTCTGGGTTTTCCTGAAGCTTCTGTCAGGGTTTTCCAGCCTCTATCTCAGCTCGTTTAGACCTATTTCTGATCTTTTTTTCTCATCTAAGTGGGATCATAGCCCCCTAGGGCTTCAGTACCCTTCACTTTTGGTGGAAGAGTTTTAACTGTTTCAGGTGTCTGTTTTTTCAGAGTTTCATCCGCCCCTTTTTCAAATCTAATACCTCCTTTTCAGATCCCTTTTAATCAGCTCTTCTCCCTTTCAAATCACCTCCTGAAGTTTTGTTTGGATCTACCTTTAGGGCCTCCTCCTTGTCCCTTCTAATTTTTGCTGATTTCCTCCTTTTTTGCAGCCACCTTGCCTCTGCCTCTTGGCTGTGTTCTGCACCTCTTTTCAGCAGATTTCTCCTTTAGATCCCTGTCCCTCCCGACCTTAGATCTATTGGCCTCTTTTTAGTGTGTTTTGACTAGATTTTTTCCCTCTTTTCAACTAGTTTTGAAAGACCCGCCTTTTTTGGGTTAGATCGATGCATTGTTAGCTGTTAATTTTCTGTTATTTCAACATTATATACTGTTCTCTACAGATTTATTTTCAGTTACATAGCACACTTTTTCTTTTGCTCTCAAAACGTCAAGGTTTAAAAATTAAAATTAACGCACGGCACACACTCACCCTAAGCGAAGAAGAGCCTGGTTAACACCGCTAGGCAAATACCGCTAGGCAAATACTTTACAACATTGTAAAATCAATTGACATTGCACCTTTCTACCCTTGTTTCGACATTGTAATCACTTGATTCTACACCTCCCTGCCTTTTTTGGTCGTTCTTCTTCCCCTTGTGCCGTGTTTTTATTGTCACCATTGCGCCCCCAAGGCGCACATCCCGGAGACTTCTTGGCCTTCACCCTCAGTTTCCAGTTGGTCGACCTACTCCTTCCCGCGGTCGTCGAGTTAGTCCTCCTCTGAGTCCACACTCCGACTCCTCTTCTGATTCATTGGGTTCTCCTTTTACTTCTGGTTCTCCCCCTGTCACCTTCACTATGTCTGGTCCAGGGCCTACCGCTAGTGGTAATCCCGGCCCTAATGTCGGGACTACTACTAGCGGAACCGCCACATGAACTACCTCGGCTGCACCTTTGCTCCCTTACATGGCAGGCCTCAGCCTCCCCGATCTCAATCAGTTGATCAATGACCCTATCCGCCACGATGTTGGTTGGCCTGCTATTCCAACCAAGCTCCCCTCCGACATCCCTAAGTTCGAAGGCCTTGCTGGAGAAGATCCAACCAACCATGTCCGATCTTTCCACATGTGGTGTTCCTCCAATTCCATTACCAATGATTCCATCCGTCTTTGGTTGTTCCAATGCATGCTTATGGGCGAAGCTTCTAAATGGTATGTTGACCAGGCCACCTCTTCCCATACCACCTTTGCGACCATTGCCCAAGCCTTTTTATCTTATTTCCAGCTCCCTCTCCGATACGACACTGGTACAAAGCTTTTGACATCTTTCCATCAAACCTCTTCGACCCGCCTTTCCACTCATGTCCAGGAATGGCAGAGAAGACGGAGCTTATGTCAAGCTCTCACCTTCGAAGATCAGGTTTATATGGACTAGTTCCTTCACACTTTCTTACCTCCCATTGGCAAATATGTCGCCTCCCATTTCCCTCAAACTGAAGAAGCCTCCCTCCAAATAGCCTTGAAATATGACCTGATCTACGCTCAGTCTGGTTATGTTTATACCATCCTTCCTGACCTCCCCAAGCCCGGTGGTGCTAATGCCCCGGGGGCATCTCATTCCACCAACGGTATCATTGGAGCCCTTTCTCATCTGTATGCTCAACCTCCTATGGGCTATGGTCTCCCTCCGGGAAGGGCCAGCACCTCTAGCACTTTTCCCCCTCCAGGTAGCATGTATCCAGGATACGACATGCCTCATCCTTTTGCCCAACCTCCTGCTTACCTCAATGTTTCCCAACCTAACCATTATCCTTATCCACAGCCTGGTGCTACAGCTCCTCTAGCATATGCACTTCCACCCCTCTTGCCTTCTCAACCCCAGAAACAGCACCTACAGCCCCCTCCAGGGCACGTATTTGCACAGCAGGGCGCGACTAATCCCCCTTCCTCTCAAAGAAGGTGGAGAGGCAATCAAAATCAATCTGCCCCTGGTACTCGTGGACCCAATCCTCAAGGTACTGATCCTAACACTGCTAACCAGCAAAAGGGCACTCAGCCCAAGCCAGACAGGCCTATTCACACAAATAAGCCTTGTTTGTGTTGCGGTGTTTACAGTCATTACACTCACGATTGTTCCATTCTACCACAGATGCGATAGATGTGGGAGTCTCAAGCCACATTGCAAGGACAACATGCCTCCCCTCATGCTCCCCCTAATGTGGCCACTACTCAACTGGATGTGTTTACCGATCCTTTCCCCCAGCAAGGATTCGTGGCTGCCCAACCACCTGTCGGACAGGTCGCCACTCAACCTTCCCCTTCTGGTTCCTCCGATTACCAGATCCTCATGATGAACTATGATCCATCCCCAACCATCGATCTTAACCTTCAAACTCGGTCTCGCAATTACCCCAAGCCTCCCGCTCAGTCTGCCTCCGAGTCCCCTTCTTCAGGTTCTACCAAGCCTCTTTCGACATCCAATGGTCCTTTACATATCCCTCAACCCAAAGTTGAGGTTCATACCAAGATTCCTAAGGGACCATTACGCCAAAATGCTAATCCTGGACGAGATGCTCATTCGTATAGCATAGTAGATGATTTGGTGCAGTCTCCTGCTGCCATTTCCACATTGGAACTCCTCCAATCGTGCCCTTCCCAAAAGAAGGCTCTACTATCTTCCATGGGCACTGTGGATCATGCTGATGACCAAATGATTGTTTTCGACGCCCATCAATCAGAACATCCTCCCCTTCCTGCTTCCGTAGCCTTCCAAATCCCAGTCAAAATCTAGAACGCTAACATTTCTCGGTGTATAATTGATGAGGGGGCATCCACCAGTGTGATGTTCGCTTCGGTTTGGAAGCAACTCGGATCTCCTGAGTTGGCCCCTTCCACGATCACCCTTCGAGCATGGGATGGCCATGCCTCCCAGCCCATTGGCCTCTTCCGTAATTTTCCTATCACTCTTGCGGGCAAGACTGTTTGCGTTGACTTCGAAGTCATCGACGCCCCTCTAGATTACAACATTCTCTTGGGGCAAAGCTACACCTATGCCATGTCTGCTGTCCCATCCGCGGTTTTTTGCAAGATGTCTTTCCCTCACAATGGAAAGATAGTCACCATCGACCAGTTGACTTATCATGAGCCAAAGTCTTAGACCTCCCCTGAGACGACCATCTCTTCTATAGCCAATAAGAAAATCGTCGATTCCTTGACCAATGTCTCTCTCGGCATCTACAAAGACTCCTCTTTGCTTGGAAATTTCCATGGTCTCCCTCCTTCTCCTATCTCTAATCCCAGCTTATCGAATGTTTGCATGATGGAATCGCCTTGGGCTGCCCTTAAGCGACCCGCTTCGACTAGTCACCAACCTTAGACTCAACCTTGCCCACCGCAACCCGCGCCTAGCCATTCATCTCAGCCAGCCATACCTCCTCCTTCTGGCCCTTCTCCTACAGCTGGTATCCTTGAACCCCTCTATCCTCCTGGGTCGGTTCCCCCAGGCCTTAACCATCTCATAGCCGTCCCCCCTGGTCATTATCCCGCTGGTCAGATACCTTTCCTAGCTCCCCCTCTCGGAGTCTATACGGTCCCCGTCATGGCCACCCTCTCTCTCCCCAACCTGACCCTGGGCATACCCGTCTGGTACCTTGACCCTCCAGCCACTACCCCACCTGATCACCCCAAACCTTATCTTGCTTTGACATCGGTTCAACCGGTCCCCCTCGCTTCCTCCGTTGCCACCATGCCCCCAGCACCCCCCCAGCACCCTGCCCCTGTGGTGCCAACTCCAAGAAAGAAAGGAAAAGCTCGCAAGGGGGCATCCAAATACAAGGCCACCCCAACTGACCCAGCTCCTCCTCTGCCCGCAAAGCCTTGTGCCTTGTGTGATGTCGTCGGTCACACCACCCATACTTGTCCTGAGTTGCCCCATATTCAACTCATGGTTAAAGTCGCGTTCCCTGAGTCTACGGTCCCTGACCCCTCTATTCCGTCCTCGTCCATAACCAAGAACCCAAAGATTATTCGCACCAACAAAACCTATGCTTTGTGCGGTATCCATGGCCATTACTCCCACCATTTTCCTCACCTGACGCATTACCACGCATCTTTAGAGGTATTTTGAGAGTATGAGGTTGAACAAAATCAATCCGCCTCTCCCATACTTGTGCAGTATGCTTCAGGTCAGCTTGAGGATCCCCCCGCTCCCATTGACATCCCCCCCCCCCCCTGATGTCCAGATGACGGAGTCTACTACCACCATTCTCTACCTATCATCCTCTGTGAGACCCTTGGAGAACATTCCCTTTGAATCCTCCCCTGTTGTTTCGCTCGATTCCCCTTCAGCGACCACCCTGGGCTCAACATCATTTGACCATTTGTGTCTCTGTTCTTCTGTCATTCCCCGTGACGATCCGTATGTGAGCCTTTCTTCCTATATGGATGATTAGGTAGCTTTTCTGCGTCATGTGGTTTCCCTTCCACTCGTCATCCCCTCTTTTCCCGTCATGATTCCCCCTTGGAAACCTTTTCCACCCATGACCTCATCCTTCCCACCCATACACGGGATAACACCACCCGTATCTATGTTGACCTCCGCAGCCCGAGTCCCAGCCATACCTCCTATAGCCTTCATATACCACCATCTAGTTCGTATATGAGTCATAGCCATCCTGCCCATCACACTCCCTCCCGCAGTTGCCGCTCGATGTCTACTATACACTCACGCTGCCGTCATTGTTCCCCTTCCCCCCATTTTTTGTCTCGTAACACTATTCCGCAGGACCTCCCGTCCCCACCCTATATTGGTTATGCCGATGGTGCAAGTCATTACTCCTGGTATCTAGCCTCGGCAGGTTGGGCCATTTTCACCCCCTTTCATACCCTTGTTCTCTCAAACGGGGTCTGCATTGGTACTGCCACCAATAATCAGGCTGAATATGATGTAGTGCGTGGTCTCTTAGTCGATGCCCTCTCTCATCACATCCTCCATCTGCATGTTCGTTTAGATTCCCTGCTTCTTGTCATGCAACTAAATGGTGTCTATCGTGTGCATAATCCTGTCCTCTTTAGACGATATTTACGAGTGAAACTCTTGATACGTGAATTTCAAACCATAACTTTCAACCATGTACCTCGAGAACAAAATCACTATGTAGATAGCATTGCAAACCATGTTCTAGATTGGCATTTATCACACGCATTTTATACAAGACAATAACATTCATAATAATTGAAAAAGATGCATATCCATAATATGTTTTGCAAAACATGTGTTTAGAGTCCATCTACTCTGATACATATGACATGCCCATAGCATGTTACAAAAACTCAAAACTGGGGGCACCACCTGTCCCTACATACACACTAGGGGGCACCACCTGTCCCACACCTAATCACTATCTGGCGGATCCTAAGCCAATGGCTCTGCTCCTGCAGCTTGTAGATCACATATCCCCTTACCAGCCATCGCCATGCGCCGCATGACACCCCGCCATTCCGAGGGTAGACCAATACATGGCTCTATGTACTAGTCATCTAAGTCTTGCCACTCGCGCTCTGAAACATCGGTCAACAACCTCTCGCATCTACGGCGGATGTCCTCCAGGAGGGCAGCTGCATCCTCATTATGCGCCGCTCTCGATCCACCCGAGCCTGCAGCTCCTGATGCTGCCGGTTGTCCCATATATCCGGCCGGTTTCACCGGAGCTATATCTGCATACCAAAAGTACATGAATCAGTACCCTATCTACTGTTCAATAACTTTAACATGCCCAAAAAAGAGTAGTCACTTTCCACTTACCATCGGGTCCCCATACTCGACCAGGCGGAAGTGGTAGGTCTGGATCCCCACAATAACTCATCCCACTATAGGGATAGTCATCTATGTATAACAGCATCTGATCCCAATGGGCAAAGAACTCAGGTCAAAACACCCTTCTGACCGCCCCTCCTCCTCCTCTGGATAGTAGTCGCCCCCATCGGCGCATCCTGGGCTCTCTCAAGCCCCCATCTGGGAGTTGTATACGAGGACGTAAGGTCGATATCTTCCCAAAAAAGAAGGCGCACAATAAAGTCCCATATGAGAAATCGTGGTTCACTTGCCACTTGCAAAGCGACAGCTGTCGTTTTAACGACACCAACATCATTTGGGCCCACCCATAGTAGGTCCCACTCAACACACTCTCCACAATCATCATCTGCCCCTCAGTGATGTGATGGAGCACCTGGTTGCCCAGGATCTGCAGCACTGTTGCGGCCACTGCACGGGTCTCTAATCTCTCTAGGTCCCCGATTGGTATCCGAGTCCCTTTGACTTGGAGACCCAGTCGACAATGTCGCTCCAAAAATTCCATGATGTTTCGCCCCCGCGGTAACGCTGGCTGCATATTTCCCACCATCCCAAGTGGCGGGAGACCAGTCAGGAAATACAGATCCTGGACTGTCAATTCAATCCTATGCCCCTGCACTGCAAAGACCTCATGATCTGGATCCCAATAACTGACAATCCAGGCCAATAAGGGCTCCCCTGCTCTCATCAAAGGGTTCTCCAAAAACTTCATAACCCCAAATCTGGCCAATACACGACGGACACCCTGATCTTCCTGGATCTTTGACCGTAATGTACCCAGGTCTCTCTCTCTCTAGTTGACCCGTATATCTTCCATATCTGCACAAACACATCATTTTTGTCAGTATACAGATAGGAAACACTGTAACCAATCACAAAAACCCACATCTCAGCCCTAAAACAACACTCAAATCTCATTCATCCTCCAAGTCGCACTTTTTTGCCCAATCCTGCGATAGGTTGCAGTTTTTGGCTCAAAACCTGCTTCCCAAGTCACAGTTTTTGGCCCAAAAAGTGCGACCCGGCTGTAGAGGTGAAAGAGGGTCTGTTCCTCAGATTCTGGGCCCTAATCTGAACTTTCAATCCATCAAAATGAAAGAGTAAGGTTAGGCCTCTTACCTGCAACTGACGGATCTCGATTCCAACGGTCGGTTTGTCCGCTATGCTCACCGCAAGATTTAGGGCCTTCTCTCCTCTCTACATTCACCACATCAACACTAGCAAATGAGTGAATTTGGAGGGAAAACTGCCTTATTAAAAGAGAACCCTTGTTTTTTCTTTCGCCTGCTGCGACCACACCAGAGCTCCGTTCGACAAATTGTTTGCACCGTTGGAAAGCTCTCACCAAGCCCTCAAATGGGTATCTGTTAGTTTTTTGTGATTTGATGCTTCACCAGGACACATTTTGTCCAAGATGGGTCACTTCACCTCCCCACAAAATCGAATTTCCTCACTTACAACACTTGTACTTGGGGCACCACTTTGCCTCCATACTTGTCTTTGTTCGTGTCGATTTTCATCATGAGATACCATCTTGTACTCATGTTTTCACGGTCCCCCATGGGACCTTTTCTGTGTGGTAGCACCATCAAGTCGCCCTTGTTTAGAGCATCCAAGTTGAGTCATCATCGCATTCATGGAGTCTATCCCGAGTCCCTTTGTACCCCGCTATAGTCCTCCATCCTTTATTGCTTGGTCTTTCTCTTGTGTCGCACATTATGGCCGTCAGTCCCACTGTCCCCTATCCCTTATGATACTGTGTCATTCGCTGCCATGTCATTCATGTATTTTATGCTCTAGCAAGGGAAGTCGTCCATTTGCTACTCAGTCCCCTCCATTCCATCATCATCATTTTCATTATTCTGTCAGTCGCTCTACTATTTTCTCTCGTGCCTTAGTTGAGGATCTCTCATTGCCTCACCTATGGCGGACCTTCTTCTATCGACATCAGCTCCTTCATTCTAGGAGATAGGTCTAGAGGGTGGTGTACCTTGGTTCCAGCTTCCACTCTTGTTCGGTGCCTCAGATCAGGCAAAGGGATCTCTCATTTCCCTTTGACTTGATTGTTTCTCCACTCCAGCTCCTTTCAGCATGATCGAGATCCGTATGCTTGATGGTTCAGTGATGCAGCAGTCGCTTTTGGTGATTCCCGGGTGTGTGTGAGATGTCTCAACCCTCATGAGGGGGTGGCCCTGCAGGTAGCCCCCCACATGCCCGGATGACCTCTTCATTGCAGCCTTCGATGCAGCTCCATATATTTGACGATGGCGGCCTTAGCCGCTTGCAACGCTTCTTTGATTTACATATATCAGTCAAATTTTGTGAGCCCTTCCCCGCTTATAGGGGGCATTTGGGTTGTAGTTGTATCTCATGTACTCAGATATTATTGTATAAGTCCTGGCTGTTATCCCAGGCACAACATGTATATGGGATCCCTCATTGTATTGTTATTTGGCTCATGTTTATGCTGGCTGTACTTTATAGTTCGGTCCCTTGTTTACTGGACACACTATTCTTTTGTACTTTGTCTCGGCGGGCATAGGTATGCCTCCCCCGCCGCCTTTAGCACAAGTACCCTCTCATAAAAAGAGACTTGTTGCACTTGTAAGTCTCGTCTCCTCAGGGTCTAGTTCTTCAGCACATTAGTCTACCTCACATTTCTCTCTCTGACTTCCCTTTTGATGTCTGGTGATTGAGTTCTTACAACATACTTTGGTCATACGATTTGCTCCTAACACTCGCACGCTGGGGGGCAATCTGTTACACCATTTTTTGGTCATCTAACCTACTATCATTAGATGGACCCAAGCACACCATGTAAGACCAATTTTACCCTAAGTAAAATTTCTTTCACTATGTAAAATAACTTAATAAAACACATTTATTAGGTTGTTTATGGTCTAAACAGAAAACCCCAAAAGGAAATATTAAACAAACCTATATTTGTTTGATTTTCCTCAAGGAATAATTAATTAAAACAATAATTTAATTATTATTCCTGGTCATGTTTAACCCAAAACAAAGAAATTAATTAGATAAATCTTTATTTATCTTATTATCTTCTAGGAATAATTATTTAAATCTTATTTAAATAATATTCCTTGTTAAATATGACTAAATCACCCATAAATAATTAAATAAATCATTATTTATTTGATTATCTTTCAACCACTTCCTTAAAATGATAAATAAATCATTTATTTATTTATTATTCGCAAATAAAGGGATTTGACCCAAGTCAAATACTTTTTCCCTCCAACAAATATAATAAAATATTCCATAAAAGGTGGATCTAGATTTGGTTAATGTTATTTTAATCATACACCAAGATCTAGAATGACCCAATATTTTGTTATAAATAGGAGGGTTTTTCCTACCATTATTCACCTTTTGTTGCCTATTAGATCACTCTGGATCTATACTCTTGGTCTAACTTTGAGCCATTATCATTGTCATATTTTCCATTATTTGTTGTGTGAGCTCCCTTTGAGTTCTATCTTTGTCTGGGTTTTCTACACCAACAGGAGAGGGAAATGCTAGATCTGAAGTGTTGAGGACTTCCAAGAACCCATCCCATTGAGGAGAATTGGAAACACCTTCTTGTTTTCCTCCCAGGTGCCCTTAATACAAAAATTCTTTCAAAAATATTGTTCTTGTCTTATCTATTGGATGTATGGAGAAAAACCTTATTTTTACTGCCTAATGTCTCTTTATGCATAGATCTGGATTTTTTCAGCACTTGTCTTGACCAACTAACTGCAGATCTGAAGATATTGGCAGCCATATTTGATGTTAGGGCTATAAGTTATGCGTAGCTAAAGTGGTCTTTTTTCGTACACTTCGACAAAAGATTAATACTAACAGATATGATTTAAAGAATAAAAGTGACTAATGACTAAAGACCATAGAAAGGAAGATCAGCAAGTATCTCATGAGGGAACACTGATAAAAGAATACTACCATCAAATGAATCCATGACCTAGCGGAATGGTGAAATTTATTCGGTATGAGACACCTAATATGCAAATGTAAAAGAGCAGTTTTGATCACTGATGGTAGTATGACTAGGCAGACACTAACAACGGCTCCAATGGGGATGGTAGCTCCTTGGAGGTGCCAAGAACACCGTAGACCAAGTAGCCTTATCCATTGGGCATGGAGTCAAGAATGTCGAAAAACTGACACAAATGCAAACTGACTTTGACTGTAGACTAAGACTGAAACTGAAATAAAACCAAACCATACACATATCATCCAAGTTTTATAACCTTCACCTCAGGCCCCAAACTTGAATGACTGTGCACTTGAAATTTTCTTTTAGAAAAATAAAATGTCATATACAATGATGATGAAATAGATTCTGGTCCATGTCTTCAACAATGGTAGTGCTTCAATAGCCTACCATTTACTGCTCCTCCAAGACAATCCTGGCCATCCATTTCTGAAAGCATGAAGGCATTCTGACCCCTGTATGCTGTAATTCTGTATGGTCCCTTCCAAAGGTTGTCAAATTTACTGTGCTTCCCTTTGTCTTCATTTCTTGCATCCCATTTCAGCACTACATCACCCAACTGAAAAATTTCTGCTTTAGTTTTCCTATCAAAGATCTTTTTGATCTTTTCCTGCAACTGACTTGTTTTCTGTGACACTTCTTCTCTTGTTTGTTGAAGGTGAATCATCTGGTTAATCCTTCGCTGGTTGTCATCCTCTTCACCACCAACTTCTTGTAATAATCTCATAACTGGAACTATAAGAGAAGTAGGAAAGACAGAATCAATAAACTAGCTCAAAAGGTGACATACCTATTGATTTTTTACTGCTGACTCTGTCTACCCATAGTGCGTTGATAAGATTCCGGTACCAATTTATTTTGTTTGCCTCCAAAAGTTTCTTAATTATATTCATCAGTGACTTGTTCGATGACTCTGCCAGGCCATTACCTTGTGGATAATACGATGTTGAATGGCCTAGCACGATATTGTATTTATCACAAAAATCGATCATTTTCTTTGATCTGAACGTGGCTGCATTATCTGTCACAATTTTACATGGGCAACCAAAACGGGATAAGATATTTAATTCCAGGAATTGAATAATTACCGTGTCTGTTGCTTTCCTGGCAGGGATGGCCTCGATCCATTAGGTAAAGTAATCTGTCCCAGTCAAAATCCATAGATGTTGTGCTGAGGACGTGGGGTGAATTTCTCCTATAAAATCGAGCCCCCACTGCTGAAAGGGCGCATTCACTAAAACAGGTTTCAAAGGAAGTGGAATAAATTTCTTCTTCCCTTGGAAAATTTGACATTCATGACATTTCATCACTATCTTATATAAATCAAAAAAAAATGTGGGCCAATAATACCCCGCTCTCAATATCTTGTTTGTTGTGGTTTTCCAAAATAGGTGACCACCACAGTCACCTTTATGGAAATCATGCATTACCTTCTGAGCTTCTTCTTCAACCAAGCAATTTAGAAAAACACCTATTGGATCCTTCCAAAACAGACACTATTCGAAATACAATACTTTGCAGATTTGAGTTTCAAAGATCTACCTTGACTCTTAGACATGCCTGGAGGAGGCGAGATATGTTGAAGAACATACACGATATCTAAATACCAAGGGGACTGTAGAAAAATATCTGAAATGGGAACCAGCAAACCTTCATCTTCCTCTTCCAACATTGCTGAAATGAGGTTTATATCTAAAGCACACAGATTTGATTGAGCCATCAATTTTGCCAAGCCTTGGCCTTTGATCAACTTCGTAGGCTTGATCTCCAAATCGTACTCCAGAATAGCTGCTATCCATTTGCCTCTTCGACCTTCTGGATTAGTTTGCATGAGCACATCTTTGACTGCTGCATTAGGGACATATGTTGTAGTGTGTGAATGTAAAATATATACCCTGAAATCTTTCAATGCCTTGACAAGAGCCAATGCCTACTTTTCAATAATATTATATCTTAAAGCAGCGTCTCTAATAGTCCTACTGAAAAAGGCGATTGGCTTTTCTACTTCATCTCTCTTTTGCATTAAAACAACAACCATAGTATGCTCAGATGCAAACGAAAATATAATAAAATCTTGAGTATAGTCGGGACTGATCATAACTGGGGCATTAGACAAAGCTAACTTTACCAGATTGAATGACTTGATAGCTTCTTCACTCCACTTAACAGTGTTGTATTTTTTTAACATATTGGTCATTTCTCTCAAATGCTCATCCAGATTAGGTATAAATCTGCGTAAAAAATTCATCTTACCATTAAAGGCCTGAATCTCTTTCTTGTTTCGTGGAAGCTCTATGAGCTGGATTGCCTCCACTTTGGCTGGATCTATGCGGATGCCATCTTTAGAGATGATGTGCCCAAGCAATTTGCCCTCATCCATGTCAAAAAGGCTCTTTTTGGGATTGAGTGAAATCCCAAACTTTCTGCAACGCTGAAAAACCACTTTTAGATGGTGCAAATGCTCATCATCTGAACCTAAGAACACTATCAGATCATCCAAATAAACAACCAGAAAATCATATTTTTCATTGGCAAAGGTAATGTCCATTGCACGCTGGAAGGTGGCTCCAGGGTTTTTCAGTCCAAAGGGAATCTTGGCATATCGGAAGGTTCCCCAGGGTGTTGTGAAGGTAGTTTTATCCTGGTCCTTCTCATGTACCAAGATCTGGTTATACCCTGAGTAGCCATAAAGCAGTGACATCCTAGATGCTCCAATTACTCTCTGCAGAATATGGTCCATTTTCGGAAGTGGGTAATTATCCTTTAAGGATACCTTATTCAAGTTTCGAAAGTCAATACACAATCTTATTTCTCCAGTATTTTTACGCACTGGGACAAAATTCGAAATCCAATCAGAAAATATAATAGGAACTATGATTCCTACTTTGTACAACCTGTTTACCCCCTTTTCAATTGAAGGCAGCAGTTTTGGATTGATTCTTCTCATCTTTTGTCTGAAAGGCTTCTGATCCGGCTTGATAGGAATTGTATGCTGAATTATGTTCTTATCATACACTTTCAAATCTGAATAATCCCATGCAAATACTTCAGAAAATTCAGAAAGCAGCTTAACATACTTCTCCTTTACCTCAGGTGATAATGCCTTTGATAATTTGACAAACTTGGGCTGATCAGCTATTCCAATATTCACATCTTCAACTCCTTTCTCTGTGGGCACCAAGCTTGGTTTATTTGCAACATCATCCTAATCAAAAAGCTCCTCTAGAGGTATGAGACCTCTAGGAATTACATTATCCTTTAACTGCAATATGTCCATCTAATTTTTTTCCAACTCTTGATCATCAACCTCATACTCACCCTCTATGGGATTATTTTTGAATTTTCCATCACCCTGCAAAAATGCGTTGATCTCATTATCATCCCAAAACACTTGACAATACCTTAAGTTTTCTGGAACAGTAGGCCTATGTTTGACATGGATCTCAAACTTGTTGCTGGATTTCATTGGCACCTTCATGTTACTTGCAGTAGTGGCAAGAGAATCAGCAATCAGGTTCTACATCCTGGGCACTGCTGTCAAAGTATACTCTGGGAATGTCTTCAAAATGTCCAGGACTGCATTTCTGTATGCCCTCAATCTTGGATGTTTTTCTTGATATTCTCCCTTCACCTGTTTGATTATCAGTTCAGAGTCGCTATACACAGAAATCCTTTTTGCATTCAAATTCTTCAAAATTTTGAGGCCTGCAATCAAAGCCTCATATTCTGCTTCATTGTTAGAGCAATCAAAAGCTAACTTATAAGCACAAACTCTAACATTACTCGGAACCTTCTCAGGTTGAAAAATAGGACTCCTAATCCATATTCCAATGCCAGCTTCATCCTTACCAACATCTCCATAAAAATCCATACTCCACAGACCTTTTTCTTCTTCTTGAAGGTGCTGGAAATCTTCTTCTTTCTCTTCTTTACCTTGGCTGATTTCTGGCTGTCCATTGTCTCTTTGCTGCTGGCAGGCAGGAGTTTGAGAAGTGTTTGCTGCTCTGTCCTTTTCCCTTTTGAGGACCTCTCTGAAATTCTCTGAAATCTCAGGTATGTCATCCACTTGTACCAATTGAACATTCTCATCATTTAAACCACCATCAGAATACAAGACAAAATACTCTAAGTCTATATGGACAGCATTGATGGGATGATTTACAGGCTTGTCTTTGCTGGTAATCATATATTTCATTTTATTTTCCCTATATAACTTCCTCAACTGGCCAAATACAGGGATAATGGAATAGGAGAAGTCAAGCTGTGTGGTTCCCTTAAGTTTTGCACCCCAAGACCTAGATAGAAGCATTCCAAATATTGGTGGGACATCAGCAACAACTACATCCATCAAGACATTCTTTGTTGGAATCTGATCTAAAGACACTACCAAATCTTTGATTAAACCAATACAGTGGACCCTACTTGAGTCAAAGGAACACAAGTCATGATATTTTCGAGTGATGTCAAGGCCTAGCTTCTCCATGACAGCTTTGGGCATCAAATTATGTGAGGCCCCGGAGTCCAACATAGCGTTATGCAAGATAAACTCATGTACTCTAAGACTAAAGTAAAAATGAGGGACTTCATTCTCTACCGATTCTTCTGTGGCTGGACCAAAATAAGTTCAGGGTAGTCGTCTTCTATGTTGACCGTATCAGAGATAGAATCGATTTGCAAGACTTTGGACCCCTGAGTTTTATACACACTATTCTTCACCAACTTTGTGAGGGGAATGCACACCTTTAATTTAGAGATTTAATTTTCTAGATTAAAGGAGGGAGCTTTTTATACCTCTTTAATGGGTGGGTCTTTCTTCTCTGTTGGCTCCTTTACTGTGTTCTGCTGATTCTTCTCATTGGCTGCGTTAGTAACTGCAGGTGCTTTGCTAGAGGAAGGATCAACCGACTCCTTAGCTTTCTTCTGTGCATCGTTCTTCATTTGGAGTTCCTTTCTATTTTGAATGGGGCTGACTCTAACCTCTCTGTTCCTTAAAGAGTACTACCTTTGTTGAGCTGACAGACCATTCATATACCCTCTCTGATAGTCATCAGACTCTTCTTCCAGTACTATATCATTGGCCAAAATGAAATTTTGATATTTTTGAACATCTGGAGTCGCCACTGTGTATTCTTCGTCTTCTGTAAGGAAAATGGGTGTACCATCAGCCGTGAAAAAGTGATTAGCCTCAATCACAAGATCGTCATCATCTGAATTTGTCCCTTGCATGTAGTTCTGCTGCAAAGGAGTTTTAATCTGCTGCTGTGGTGGCGCAACTTGGTCTTGCGTTCTCTGCTCTCTCTGTTTAATTCTGAATTGCTGCTGCTGCCCTCTGAAATTCATATTTCTTATTTCAGGCTCTAGTCTGTCTGCAATGGTCAACCTATCAACCATTTTTTCCACTATTCTGATCAGAGTGTCCATTTTACTATCTGAAGTAGAGGCCTCCTCTTTTATTGTGACTCTTTTCTCAGCTCTGGCTCGTGCCCTTTTAACCAGCAGATTAGCTTCAACATTAACCGCTATCTTCTGCATGTCTTCAAGTGAAGACGGATCTCATTCCCACAGCTGATATGCCATGTCGACATCAAATCCATCGAGAAATTTTAACAATGCCAATCCCTCAGGAGGCTTCAAATTAGCTGGAATAGCATTATATGTAGCATTGAATCTCAAACAATAATCTTGCACGGTTTCACCCACATTCCTTTTAATGTTCTCATATTTAGACAGAATTTGGAGTGGGTTCTTTTTTACCTTCCACCAGTCCAGGAACTGAGTATGAAACTCCTGCAAAGTGCGAATACTTCCTGGTGGTAGGGCTCTAAACCACTTTCTGACTTCACCTCCTAAAATTTGAACAAACAACCTCAATGTCACATTCTCCGCTTCTACCTCATGCAAATCAAAAAAGTCATTCATTTTGTCGACATGTTGCTGAGCCATGATGCTCTGGGTGGCATCAAAAATAGGAATTTTACTCTAATAGTCAGCAAGCATATCATTTAGGACCTAGGGTAAGACCAGAGGTGCATACCTGGCAGCCATAACTCTGGGTGGATTTACAACAGGACTTGAGGGGGGTGTTAATGGAGGAGATGATAATTGGGAGTTGACTGATGGGAATGCTGATGAATTGGGAGGGGGAAATGTTTTTCCTGATGATTCTGAAGGCTCAGGGATATTAGTTACAGGGATGGACTGAGGAGAATTCAAAATATAATCGTCAATGGAGGTATTTTCTCTTTGGACTTCAATATCTACAAGGAAATCAGGATCTAAAATTGTAAAATTAATGTCATTTTCAGACTTATTCGTAAATAAAGAAAGCTCAAAATTCTCATCAAAGGAAAGATCTTCTACAAAAAACCATTCACTGGGCCAAGTATAGGATCTGAAGACGGGTCTGGGGCTTAGTGATTGTTGGGCCTTAGTTTTGGTCTTATTTTGCTCAAAGAAATTTATTAATCCATCTATTTTCCATCCATTTTCCATTCATTTATTCCATTTTGACATATATTTGATATCTATTCAGGTATTTAATTTTAATTTTTCAAATTTAAAGTTTTTTATCGGTTCGGTACCGGTTCGGCAAAATTGGTCGATTCGGTAACCTGCATAGCTATATGGTTGATGTGGTTGCGTGACACTTGAAGTATTCAATTGAATGCATGGATGAACAGTCTGCAAACTAGGATCAATACCCATGCTTAGTTCCTACTGCACGTTTCTTTATTAGGCCCATTTAGTTCTAGTCAATCATGACTAGTCATTCAGAAATCCCATAGAAATAGGTCAGTTTTGAGATTCTATGGGATTGACCATATTTCTTGGGATAAGAATAATGAATTCGACTTAGATAGGTGGATGAGAAGTAGATGGGTTTGTTTGAGTAAAAATAGATCAGTTTGTTCATGAGACTTCTTATTTAAAGCCAAAGTTTTGATGGCTTATGTATTAGGATTATTATTGACTTATATACTTTTATATTGTGACAATTTTGGATTAAGGAGTTAATTTGAAGACTTGTGCTGTTATCATTTTTCTGTTCAATGTTATGGATGTGTGACTGAAGTTAAGCTTCTGAGATCATTTATCAAGTGTGCAAGGCAAGGGTGGAAGGGCCCCCATTCCAAGCTAAGTACACTTTCTTGTTAACTAGTTTTATTTCCTCGTAATTTGATGATTGTAGAACTGGTTTTTCAAAGCTTTATTTCAGATTGCTTCATGGTTCATGCATAATGATTGATGTCATTAGTTTATAGCTTATTCATCACTTTATCAAGTTGGAAAAACAAATGTATCAAGTTGAGCATCCCTTCTATGAAAATGATGAATTAAAATTGGTTTCTTTTGTTTGTGTGCAAGTAGTTTCTTGTTGAGATTTTTGATATTAAGATGAATGAATTATAATGGAATACTTTACATGTCTCTTAAGTTAAGAGCTTCTTTCATTAATAATTTATCCCTCTTAAGATCTTGGTTTTAATCTCTGATTCATTAAGTGGTAATTGAGGTGAAAGCGGATTTCTTGAGTCAAGAACCATTTCAATATTATTCCTCTTTTTAAACTAATTGAGTTAGAGTTATAGAATGTATTACTTTTAGCTTTTGAATAGCTTATCTTTCAAGGTTGATTATATCTGATCTTCACATATAGTGAACTTGCCTCAAAGCATAAACAACCCGGATTGATAATAAATAATTGTGTTAGTTTAGGTACATAAATTAGCTCAACATTTTGGCGCCGTTGCCGGGGAGGCAAATATCGGCATAGTCAATAGAAAGAAAAAAGAAAAAAAAACACAAAAACAATAGTTACACTTTTTAGTTATGATTCTTTATGCCTAGACATAGAGATCCTCATGGTAGATTTATTAAAAACCCCCCACAAATAGAGATAGGATCATCAAACACCCCAGTTACTGGTAATCCAATTATTGAGGAATTGGCAGAAAAACAAAGAAGTGGACAAAGATTAACTTTGATTGAGAGACAAACTTTGTTAGCTTGGGAAGCAAAGCAAAAACAATCTTCAACTTCTGAAAAACAAAAAGAAATTATCAAAGGAAAACAATCTTTATTTCCATCCATAAATCCTCTTATCTTTGACCAACCTGAAACTCCACTTAAAATTGAAACAAATCAACCAATGGCAGAAGAAGGACATGGATCTGTTATTCTTACTCCTGAACAACGAGCTCAATATGAAAGACAACAAGCAGAATGGAGAAGAAAGAGAGAGGAGGATGCAAAACAAGAAAATGATAGAAAAATAGAAAATGATCAGAAAAGACAAGAAGATGAGACTACCTTTGGCTTTCCAATAATAGACACAAGTGCAATATTAGGAGAAGAAGTGAAAATGGAAAATATTCCACCTTCTGTATTGCCAAATTTTTATGGAATGTCAACAGAAGATCCTGATTCATTTATGTTTGAATTTGATATTCTATGTAGAACATATGGATATACTGATGACATTCATAAACTTCGTCTTTTTCCTGCAACATTAAAAGCAGCAGCCTTGAAATGGTTTATGGGTTTAGGAGAACATACAATAGCTTCTTGGGATGATATGAGATTAGTCTTCCTTAAAAAATATCAAGCTTATTGCAGATCTAGAGATTCAAAGGAAGATATTTTTAGAATGACACAACAAGAAGATGAAAGTTTAGAAGAATATTTGGAAAGATTTTTGTATAATCTACAGAAATCTAAACAACACTCTCTAAATCAAGAAACCATTCGAACAATCTTTCTCAAGGGTATAAGAGATGAATACCTTGAAATTTTGAATGTGATGGGTAAAGGAGACATCTCAAACCTACCATTCGATGAAATTGTTGATTTATGTCAAAAATATTCTAGAGGAAGAGCAAAAACAGGAAGAAGAGAAGTAAGTTCAAAAGCAGCAAAGTCAGCTGCAGGAGGGATAACAAGAGCTGAAATATGAAGTTTATTGGAGAATTTCAAGACAGATCTTTTAAGTACATTAGGGACACAAGTAGATGTGCTAAAGGCAAATAAGAGGAAAGAAGAACAAGACCAAGCTTTAGCAATATTTTGTCCCAAATATAGAAACAAACATCCATTAAGAGAATGTCCTTTGGATAGTGTTAAGAGTGTTCAGGTTTGTGGTCTTTGTACAGAAAAGCATTCCACAGAAAATTGTCTAAAATTAAAAGAATTACAAATGAATTCAATGGAAGAAGTGCCAGGAATGGAAGGTTTTTATTATGTAGCACCACGAAGACCATGGCAACCTAGGATGCCTCAACAAAATCAGCAGCAATTCCCTCAACAAAATTACCTTTATCCACCTCAAAATCCTTGGACACCTCCAATGCCATGGCAAGCTTGGCCTCCACAACAATATCCACAACAACCTGCACAAGGTTGGAGAGGATATGGTTATGGAAACCAGCCACCTCAACAATATCAACAACAATACCAGCAACAATACCAACAACCATTCACATATCCACAATATCCTCAATCCATACCATTTCAACAACAACATTCTGCATATCCACAATCCATTCCATATCCGCAGCAGAATCCTCCACCGTTGTTGACCCAACCACAACAGTTACAGCTACCCACAAATCAACCCAGACCAACTCAATTACCAGCCCAACCAATTGCAAATCCGAATAATAAGGTGGAAAAAGCTGCATACACTGTAGATGAAGCAACATGTTTTCCCACATATTCAATTCTTCCTCTTAATGAAGTCCATCTAAGGTCTGGAAAAGTTCTTAAAAAGGATTCTCCTCCAATTATAGAAGAACCAACCGAACAAGGAGAATCACCTGAAACATCACAAACTAAGATACAAATTCAGAAAGGAACAAACATTACAACACAAACACCACCTTATCCTGAAAGGTTAGTGGAACAACAAAAAGAAATAACCCTTCCCGAATTTGATATTTTAGATGAGTTAAAAAATGCTTATGTAAAAATTCCTTTGTTGAAGGCAATTAAAGAAATACTAATATATGCTAAAACAATAAAGGAATTGTGCATTAAGAAATCACAGAAAAAGAAGAAGGATCCTACTACAATCCAAGTCATTGGTAAACTAGCAAGCCTCATGTCTACTGAAACCAAAGTAGAAAAATATATTGATCCTGGTATCCCTATGATTACTATATCAATAAATAATTTCTCAATACCAAACACATTAATAGACTTGGGAGCAGCTATCAATGTAATGACAATGGAGACAATGAAAACTTTGCATTTGAACAACATTAGATCAACCTCTACAATATTAGAATTAGCAGACAGATCTAAAGTTGTTCCTGAAGGAATATTGGAAGATATTATAGTCTCTTTGGATTCATGGGAGTATCCTGTTGACTTCCTTATTCTGCAACCAAAAACAAATTTGGGAGGACATCCTCTAATCTTAGGCAGACCATGGTTAGATACCACTGATGCCTTTATAGGATGCAGATCAGGAAGCATGATTATTTCACATGGAGATGAAAGGAAACATATTGCTCTTTATTCACCTACACAGTCAACTTCTTTAGAATCAGTACTTGAAGCTCAAGAAAAACAGCAAACTAAATCAGTTTTGAGTATAAATAAATTCTTTGATTTAAGAGAAGAAGAAGAGAATGAAGACTTAATGGATCTTTTCATTTCAGAACCAAGTATTTCAGAGCAGCTTAGAGAAGTGCAATATGAAGCTGCAAATAACCTTTTGAATCAATGTTTTCAGGAAACTTGTACTGTTCAAACTTTGCGGAATTCTTTTATAGACATCTTTCCTGTAAACACAATCTCCAATCCAACAATAAAAACAATTGAGGTAAGTCCTGGAAAATATTTAAACATTGGAAATGAGTTGCAATCAGAACAAGAGCAAGAGGTAATTGCATTATTACAGAAATATTCAAAAGCTTTTGCCTGGGATTATACTGACATGCAAGGAATCCATCCTAACACATGTGTCCACCACATCTATACAAATGAACAAATTAAACCTGTAAGACAACCTCAAAGACGAATGAATCCTATGATGAAAGAAATAGTGAAAGATGAACTGCAAAAATTGTTAAATGTTGGATTCATCTATCCTATTTCAGATAGTCAATGGGTTTCTCCACTGGTTATTGTACCAAAGAAAAATGGAAAGTGGAGGGTATGTGTGGATTATCGAGAACTAAACAAAGCTACACTCAAGGATCATTTTCCTCTACCATTTATTGATCAAGTGTTAGACTCATTGGCTGGAAAGAAATTCTTTTCTTTCTTAGATGGGTTTAGCGGGTACAACCAGATTAGAATAGAAACAGAAGACCAAGACAAGACAACATTCACTTGCCCATGGGGAACCTATGCATATAATGTTTTGCCATTTGGTTTATGTAATGCACCTGCAACTTTTCAACGAGCAGTGCTTGCAATTTTTGCTGATCTAATCCATGAATGTGTAGAGGTTTATATGGATGACTTTACTGTTTATGGAAACACATATAATGATTGCCTAAATAATCTTGAGAAAGTGCTGAAACGATGCATTGAAACAAATTTGTCATTAAGCAATGAGAAATGCTATATAATGTTGACAGAAGGAATAGTTCTGGGACACCATATTTCTGCTTCAGGAATTAAAGTGGATCCAGCAAAAATCCAAGTCCTAGTAAACTTAATGCCTCCTACAACACAAAAAGAGGTAAGAAGTTTCTTAGGCTATGCAGGCTATTATAGATGATTCATTGAAAACTTCAGTAAAATAGCCCAACCTCTGTTTAAATTATTAGCAAAAGATATTGAATTTCACTGGACAAATGACTGTCAAAATGCATTTCAAATTCTAAAAGAAAAATTATCAGTTGCACCCATTCTCCGTGGACCAAATTGGTCTTTGCCATTTCATATATCAACTGATGCATCCGATACCGCAATAGGTGCCTCCCTTGGACAGAAAGAGAACTTGTTCAATTATGCAATATACTTTATAAGCAAGAATCTAACACCTGCAGAATTGAACTATATAGTCACCGAGAAAGAAATGTTAGCCGTTATACATGCAGTAAACAAATTCAGACATTATATAACAGGATATCAAGTTTTCATTCATACAGATCATTCAGCAATCAAATACTTGATGAATAAACCCATCACCAATGGAAGAATAACAAGATGGTTACTGTTATTGCAAGAATTTAATATCACAATACAAGACCGGCCAGGCAAGGAAAAGCAAGTGGCTGACTTTCTGTCCCGCATACATTCACCCAACGATCCAAATCCGGTTGTAGATAACTTTCCCGATGAACACCTGTTTGCCATCATAGTAAAAACACCATGGTTTGCAGACATTGCAAACTATTTATCTTCTGGAAAGTTTCCAACTCAATTCACTAAAAAGCAAAGACACAAAATTGTTAGAGAAAGCTCTAGGTATAGTTGGGTAAATGGTGATTTATTTTATACTGGTTCAGATTTGATAATTAGAAAATGTGTGCGAGAAGATGAAATATTAGACATTCTAAGAGCATGTCACGATGAACCATGTGGTGGTCATTTTGCAGACAAACGAACAGCGTATAAGGTGCTGCAACTGGGCTACTACTGGCCATCCATCTTCAAAGACTCTAAGAAATATGTCAAGCAATGTGACAGTTGCCAAAGAACAGGGAGACCAATCACAAGAGATGAGATGCCGCTGAAGCCAAAAGTCCTCATAGAACCATTTGAGCAATGGGCGCTTGACTTTGTTGGACCCATCAATCCATCATCAAATGGAAAGAAGTACATCTTAGTATGTACAGATTATGTAACCAAGTGGGCAGAGGCTAAAGCAGTGAATAGAGCAACAGAAGATATAGTGGTCAACTTTCTTTTTAAAGAAATCTTTGTCAGATATGGAGTACCTAGACAAATTGTAACAGATCAAGGAACACAATTTTCATCAAAACTGGTACGAGATCTAACAGAGAAGTACAAGATCAAACACAGAACATCTACACCATATCATCCTCAAGCAAATGGGCAGGTTGAATCAACAAATAAAGTCCTAGAGAATATCATGACAAAAACAGTAAAGCTGAACATAAAATATTGGTCTGAAAAATTACAAGATGCACTATGGGCCTATAGAATTACATGGAAGAATACAACTGGTTTTAGTCCATACCAGTTAGTATATGGAAAAGAGGCCTTATTGCCTATAGAGTTTCAAATACAAACATACAGACTAGCAGATGAATTAGGACTAGACCTGACAGAAGCACAACAACAGCGGATCATGGAACTGAATCAGTTGGATGAGCATCGTCAACAAGCCATAGAACATACTACATTGGTGCAACAACAAAGAATGAAGTGGCACGACAGATATATCAAAACAAAGACATTTTGCAAGGGAGATTGGGCATTACTTTTTGATTCCAAGTTCAAAGATTTCAAAGAAAAGTTCACAACACACTGGTTAGGACCATATGAAATTGATGAAATCTTCGACAATGGAGCAGTCAAAATCAAGACAATTGACCAGGATTCCACCTCCTTTATAGTGAATGGACATAGGCTCAAAGTTTATAATAGGCCTATCAGTAAAGAAGCATTTATGAAACAACTGACAGAAGATACAGAACTGGAATTCATGGCACACCAGGCTCAGCCATCTTCCAGTCCTGCAGTTGAATAAAAAATAATATAAAAAAAAAAAAACATAAAGAATAAAAAAAAAAAAAAAAATAAATAAATAAATAAATAAATAAATAAATAAATAAATAAAACATAAAAAATAATAATTTGTTTGCTAGTGAAAACCAGGCAACTGGCACTATGCAAACACGAATTCATAGGGGAAAATCAAGGCAACTTGGACTCTATGAATTCCTTTTCTTGTTCTACTGTTCTCACATAATTCAATACAGGTACTTTCCATCAACAATTGACTTGAGGACAAGTCATATCTTAAGCAAGGGGGAGACTTGTATTAGATCTTTAGCTGGAAAGCTGAAGTATAGAAGGAACTTGTATTGTCAACAGAGGGACCTGAAAGAAGAAATCAATACAGAGGGACCTGAGAGACCTGCCAATGTCAAAATAACATGTGCATATTATGTAAGCAGTGCAGAGGGACCTGAAACAAAGAATCATTACAAAGGGACCTGATTTTTCAATTCAAGAACCAGAGCATGAAGAACAAGGAGCAGCAATAAAATTCACTTTTTGATTCATCTACAACATCTGACTTCATTCCACCTGTACAAACATCATCCAGGAAAGTATATGTATAGTCATTTTGTGCTTGAAATTCAAATTTTTCTTAGGAATTTTTAGTTTTTGTTAAGTTAAAGTTAGTACCTGAGGATATTCAATATTCCCTATACATATCCTATATTCATTATTCCCTATACATATCCTATATTCATAATACCCCTATACATATTCCATTTCATTCATACACATTTCCCATACATATTCCCTATAATCCTAAGTATTTTTCTTTAAGAGCAAAAGACCAAGCTAGGACAACTTTTTCCACCTGCATATACAAATCAAGCATTAGTATGGTGATGATTTTAAACATGACCTAAGATGGTCATTTTAAAATCATAAAAATGTGCATAAAAGGCAAAACAAATAATGCGCTATATGAAAACTATATACCATAAGTGTAAATAAGGAATGCGTTAAAACCATCTATATAAGAATTCAGCGCAAAGGATATAAGGTTAATACGCACAAGAGATAAGGTTAATGGTATATAATTAACGCGCATATGGTATAAAGATAAGCAAAGGTATATGGCGCATACAAAATGAAGGACAGGCACGATGGTTATGATCTGGTTGACAGGCTTGACAGGGTATGGTATAATGATAATTGCATATACAACGCAGGAGTATCATTGCACGTATGGACGCACGGTGGAAGTAATAAGTTCATGCAGAAGGTGGCAATGATACAGGTATATCATTCAAAGTGAAATGCGTTGGTGGTAATGAAACGTGCATATCATAGCACAAGACAATGGAAATCAACGTGCACGGTGGTGACAATACAGGCATATCATTTAAACATAGCGTGCACGGTGGTGATAACACAGCCATATCATTCAAACATAGCATACGCCGGTGGTGGTAGTACGTGTATATCATTTAAACATAGCACAAGGCGGTGGCATCCTCATGACACAGTCGGGCGACTGGTCAAAGAGGACAGCCATACCAACCGCGCATCATAACACCAATAGGCACGGTACAACCATGAGCTCGGTCGATTCATGACCATTTCAACCTCATTCCTCATTGCCAGAGCTCAGAAGGAAGGCGTTCTGAAACAAAACATCAATCCGGAGAGAAGAGAAGGCGTTTGAAGCAGCGAAATAGTGAAAATCGCTCCGGGAAAGCAAGAAGGCGGATTTAAGAAAGGAAATCGCTCCGAGGTTCAACGATCAGAGATAGCAGATTTTCAGGATTGAGTCAGGTAACAGTGAAGTTCATTTACACTCAGGGATTATGGAATATTGTTTGACATTAACTTTTAGATCCTGTGCTTTGACACCAGCTCAGTTAACCGAAACAATAGGGATTTGGAGCGCCCGGTTACACTCCACGCGCTCGTTGACAGTCAGGTAACTACAAACCCGTGATTATCTCCAGATTGACAGCACTTAAGGATTGTTGATAGATTTTGATGCGCAGCATTTTGAGGGAAACTCATTGCATGAGTAACACGTTTTAACGGAATGCTGTGATTGAAGTAGTATGGCAGTGGTTGTTGAATTGCGCACTAACCCGTGTTCTTCTGAGTGAACTATGCGCATTAATATTTTCACAAACAGTTATCATGAAAACGAAAAACGCCATAAAACACTTGCTGCCATTGCGTTTTTGTTTTTGATGAGGATGGAATGCCTGATTGTCACATTGAACTGTGGTTGCCAAAGGGAGTCGGGTTGCTGAGCCGTGTTTATATTTGGTTGAGGCCGAGAAGTTTTTGCATATTTTTGCATTTTTATGCTGAGTCTGCACGAAATTTTTTTTGCAAACACCTTTGCTTAAGCCGAAAACATTGCGAAAATTTCGATTAGGCCGAGAGCACTCTTTAATTTTTTTATTTTATATATACACAGTAAATCATGTTTGTGTGATTTGTGATACTGCGTGTGTATTTAATTTAAAAAAAACAGAGACCAGTGTATTAACAGAAGTATACAGGTGTTGCTTGTATTCAACAGGGAATTTAGAGAGTGCTATTGCATGGGAATATATCAGAGGTTAAAAGTGCAGAGTTGAGTTGAGTCAGAAGAGGAAGGTAAGCTTCTTTGCTTACTGAATTTCATTTTAAAAAAACGATAGTCATAATTTTTATTAAAATGAGGTTAGTAACAGCAGAAGCCTACATTGATTGGTTTACAGAAACAATGGCAAACAGGGTAGAGCCAAAATTTCAAATAGAAAGCTGGGGAAAAGAGACTATAGAAAAACTCTATCAGGCAGGAATGATAGGCTTCCTACAGAAATTTAATGGCCATTCTGAGGAGATAACCAAAGATTTTATAAAGAATTTCAATCAAGACCAAACTCGAATAGGAGAAATCATTGTTCCAGTAACTCAAGAATACTTGTCCAAAGCCTTAGATTTGCCAATGTTAGGAGAGAAGTATTACAAAGGGCTACACTTCAAGGAGAAAGCATGGACTTTCTTCCTTGAGAAAAACCGGAAGGGAACATTTGATAGGACAAAAGGTATACCCAGGGAATGGTTTAATGAGCCATGGAGAGAATTGGTCTTGATTATCCAAAAGTTTTTGACTTGTGACCGAGGATATAGTGTTGCTCATTTATATCATGTTAAACTTCTACAGCACATTAAGGGGGAAGATAGGATTAATTTACCTTATTTCCTATATAAAAGCCTCTTAAGAATGATTGAAACAGCAAGACATGAAAACAGACTTAAGGCAGGACAAATGTATCATCAAGGATTGATTAAAATCCTAGTTGAGTATCAAGTAAGATTGCAGGGCATAGTGTGGAGAGAATTCATGGTTAAAAATCATTTTACTGAACAGATTACAGAGGTACAAGAGAAAACAGAGCAGGAAAGTAAAGGAGTGATGAATTCACCCTTATATCCTAGAACAAGAGCCAAACAGCAAAATAACATGGCCATGGATAATGAAATATCTGTGATGTCTATCCCCAAAAGATTTACAAATAAAAGTCCCATTAATTTAGACAGGGAAGAAGAAACATATTTTCCAAGACCACAAGAAGAAAATAATATTCCACAAGAAGAATTTGATAGGGATTCTTCCTATGATGATGAAGCAGCAGCATCATTAATGAAAACAACTCAGGATTTTGAAAAAGAAATCAATGATGGAAAAATCAGGGATTTAACTGATCAATTAAAAATTAGTAAAATTGTGGAAAAACAATTAAAAGAGGAGAACAAAGCAAACAGGAAAGATAATGCTAAATTGGTCAAAACAAATGAAAAATTGAAAGAAGAGTTGGGGAGATTGAAAAGGAAGAATGATCTAATTTCTAAACAAGCATTTAAATGGTTGAAGGAAAAGAACATGTGGCAGGCCAAGTATGAAAAGCAAAAGGTTAAAGCAGCTTTGTTTAAAGAAAGACATGACACAGTTTTGGATTGTTTGGCAAGGGCAGCACAACAGGAAGCATCGACAGGTACAACATCTACTTCAGAAAGAAGAAGGTCAAAAAGGAACAGGCAAGCATGGGGACATGCTTGATGATAAGCAAGGGAGAGATGTTGGGCCTTAGTTTTGGTCTTATTTTGCTCAAAGAAATTTATTAATCCATCTATTTTCCATCCATTTTCCATTCATTTATTCCATTTTGACATATATTTGATATCTATTCAGGTATTTAATTTTAATTTTCAAATTCTAAAGTTTTTATGAAAGTTTGATTTTTAGTGCAAAATTGGCTGATTCAGAAATTCCCGTAATAGCTATATGGTTGATGTGGTTGCAGGACACTTGGGCATGAATTGAATGCATGGATGAACAGCTTGGCAACTAGGACTAAGCCACCTATGCTTAGTTAGAACAGAACAAGCTTTATTAGGCCCATTTAGTTCTAGTCAATCATGACTAGTCATTCAGAAATCCCATAGAAATAGGGCAGTTTTGAGATTCTATGGGATTGGCCATATTTCTTGGGATAAGAATAATGAATTCGACTTAGATAGGTGGATGAGAAGTAGA
Source organism: Pinus albicaulis (assembly GCA_034641835.2). Taxonomy (NCBI): domain Eukaryota; kingdom Viridiplantae; phylum Streptophyta; class Pinopsida; order Pinales; family Pinaceae; genus Pinus; species Pinus albicaulis. The sequence continues at coordinate 1,073,964,736 of CM076579.1, read as the reverse complement.
TGGGTTTTTTTGAGTAAAAATAGATCAGTTTGTTCACGAGACTTCTTATTTAAAGCCAAAGCTTTGATGGCTTATGTATTAGGATTATTATTGACTTATATACTTTTATATTGTGACAATTTTGGATTGAGAAGTTAATTTGAAGACTTGTGCTGTTATCAATTTTCTGTTCAATATTATGGATGTGTGATTGAAGTTAAGCTTCTGAGATCATTTATCAAGTGTGCAAGGCAAGGGTGGAAGGGCCCCCATTCCAAGCTAAGTACACTTTCTTGTTAACTAGTTTTATTTCCTTGTAATTTGATGATTGTAGAACTGGTTTTTCAAAGCTTTATTTCAGATTGCTTTATGGTTCATGCATAATGATTGATGTCATTAGTTTATAGCTTATTCATCACTTTATCAAGTTGGAAAACAGATGTATCAAGTTGAGCATCCCTTCTATGAAAATGATGAATTAAGATTGGTTTCTTTTGTTTGTGTGCAAGTAGTTTCTTGTTGAGATTTTTGATATTAAGATGAATGAATTATAATGGAATACTTTACATGTCTCTTAAGTTAAGAGCTTATTTCATTAATAATTTATCCATCTTAAGTTCTTGGTTTTAATCTCTGATTCATTAAGTGGTAATTGAGGTGAAAGTGGATTTCTTGAGTCAAGAACCATTTCAATATTATTCCTCTTTTTAAACTAATTGAGTTAGAGTTATAGAATGTATTACTTTCAGCTTTTGAATAGCTTATCTTTCAAGGTTGATTATATCTGATCTTCACATATAGTGATCTTGCCTCAAAGCATAAACAACCCGGATTGATAATAAATAATTGTGTTAGTTTAGGTACATAAATTAGCTCAACAGTGATCCTTCTTGTCTTTTGACAATTCTTGGTATAAGATTTGGATTTTCAAAAACAGGGGGAGGATTTGGATATAGATTAGCCCTGGTGTATCTTCTTGAAGCCAGTGTGGTGAAATGTCTATTTTACAAAAAATTTATTTGTAGCCTAGTAAAAAAAATCTAAACATCATCTTTCAAAAGTATATAATATTTATTGTACAAGGGCGAATCTTGCAAGCCAGATGTTATTGTCTACAAAACTAGACCGGAGATTGACTGAAGCAACATTTATCTACTTATGCACTTGCAAAGAAATGTGCATTTCGAAGGCTACCTGGCATAAATTCAGGCTTCGTCTGTAGCTTATAAAACAAATAACACTAAAAAACAAACAATCTTGAACAGATTCCCCAGTATGGTCGCCAGAGAATGTTAGCACCTAATTTGGACCCCAAGCTGCAAAGGTAAAATAGGGTAACAAACTAAACCACGCTCAGCCTTGTAGCTAGCCCTACAAGGACAAGAGAGGGCTCTCTCCGTAACAGAATATTCAATGGAACACAATAAATGGATAGATATTAGGCTAGATAAAATGATGAGGATAAAGATTTTAATAAAATGAAAGAACGAATTTCGGGGATGTGTGGGATATAAAGGGACAGTTGAAACAGGGAATTAAATCAGGACATAGGGTATTTCATGGGGCAATATAGGCAGGAAAATTAGCATATAAAATTTAATAAGGATGGGATGGAAAGACAGGTGAGGAGCTGAAAAGGGCACAATAAATGGATCCTTTTCAAACAGATGAAAAATATAGAGTATGAATGATTTCCCAAGGCAGAGCATATAAAATGGATTCTACCTTTCTATCTTGAAAGCATTCAAAGGAAAATGTTTATGGATGAATGGAACACATAACAATTCACATATGAAACAAAGGATAAAAACAAATGCTAAATCTCATACCACATGGATCCCACAAATCAGAGCTGCATCTCTTATTAATTCCTGTCAAACTGTACAATGTAGCGTAGAGATGTTTCTTCCACACTATTCCCCTACTTTCTCCTACTCAGACCTCCTTACAAATGATTTTACAATACAATAAATAATCTGAAATGTGGGAACATAGATCCACAGAAAAGGGAGTTGTCCTAACAGCTAAAGAAATGAAATACAATCATAGTAAAGAAATACAACAATCTTCCCCTGAAAATGAGGGACATCATTACATTGACTGCTTTGGAGATTTTATGTTAGACTGTATAAACGAAAATAGGCAATCCGATGAACAGATTCCCTATTTTTTGCTTTTGTAGATATCTTCATTTTATTTTAAGCTCTCGGCCCTTGGACTGTTCCTTTGCTTTCCTTTATTTCTTTATTCTCTGACCTTTAATAAAATGATGTAGAAATAAAACTGAATGAAATTATATGCTTTGTGAAGGGAAAAATGAATTTTAAATGGGAAAAAGGAAGGGAGATGGAGGCAGGACCCGCATATAAATCGCAATCGCAATATCGGAGGGGAGCGGGGGTAATCGCATCGGAGGGATTAGATCGGGGGTGTGATCGGGTCGCATATATAACATTTGCGATGCGATCAGATCGGGGAAAGTTGCAATTGGCGGAGGGCATGATCAAACGCATCGAAGGGATTAGATCGGGGGTGCGATCGGGTCGCATATATAACATTTGCGATGTGATCAGATCGGGGAAAGTTGCGATCGACGGATCGCATCGGAGATATTTGCGATTGGCTCATCGAGGCATACAAAAGAACTTTGCGATCTACGATAGTGCGAGCAAAGGATTTGCGATTTTCAAAAAATTGCGATTGTGATTTATAACAATAAACTTTAAAATTTACGTTATAAATTTTTATTATATGCATAGTGGAGAAGTGGTTTATACGGCAGGGATATATATATATGATATAACTTTTTTATAAAGTTTATGGAGTATGGTCGGGGAAGTAAGGGGAGGGACTTTGTAATATGAAGTTCTTTATTATAAAGTCCAAAGGCATGGAGGGGAGGAAAAGGATTTATAAAGGAATATTAAACTTTAATAACACAAAGTTTAAAGGGAAAAATGGGGAAATAAGGGGGACTTAGGGAATAGAGGGCTTTCACTTCACTTAAGCATAATATTTCAATTCAGAAGTGAGTTTTTAGGGTGTAGTATACCGTTGGAAAGCTCTTTATGGGATCTTTCTGATGGATCTGCTTTGAAGATGATCTGACACTGAATATGCTGCATAAAACTTCTTTGAAGGCAGGAACATTACTTTTGTGGAGATGACAACTTCTGAATTGTGACTTATTACATACGATGATATAAAATTACATAACGAATGATAATAAAGGTAAAATATCATTTTTTCACCTCAAAACATGGTTTTGAGGTGAAAATTACATCAAACTAAATAAAATGTCTCTTTGATTCTTCCTGGTGCTGTGACATTGGGCTTATTTGGCTTCCTCATGACCTTGCCGATATTATTGATACTTGACTCATTAATTTGACCATGGTGAGACCCTAGAGACTAATGAGACCCATCCTATGAACTACTGATATGATTTAAAGAATAAAAGTGACTAATGACTAAAGACCATAGAAAGGAAGATCAGCAAGTATCTCATGAGGGAAAACTGATAAAACAATACTACCATCAAATGAATCCATGACCTAGCGGAATGGTGAAATTTATTCGGTATGAGACACCTAATATGCAAATGCAAAAGAGCAGTTTTGATCACTGATGGCAGTATGACTAGATAGACACTAGTACTACTCACAACATAAACATCATTTCTACATGTTTTGTCGTTATTAGTAATTGGCAATTGCACAAGAACATAATCACTCAGTATTTTTTCACTTAACAATTTTGGAGATGAACTTGGTGGTATTGTGGTAGTCTCCACAAACACAAAGGTTCTTTGTGATCTAGATAATTCTTTAAACTTTCATTTTTACAAAGATTCATCACTAGATTCTCCAAATCCATCTTTGTTCCTGACTTCTGCAATATTCTCTCCTCAACATAGCACTTTATTATCACTGATATACAATCACTAGTTTGTCTTTACCTATCTTGTGTGATAATGATTGAGCTCATAAATAAAAAAGGGACTGTAATATAGATCATAAAAAATAATTGTATCTGCACTTGGAAAATTTACTCCAACCCCCACCCTGCCTCCCACTCCCCATCCTGCCTGAGTTGAAATAAGGAAAATTTTTCATTATCTGGGCTACTAAAGTTATTTATTCAATTATGTTTTTCTAATGTTGGAGTGCTCCCATCCATTCGAAAACATACAAATTCTAAGAAATTCAAGAATTCTTCCAGTATATCAAGCATCCATGTCCACCTTGTTTCAATTGTGGAAGCACCTTTCCAATACCTGAAGCTTTCTAGACGATCCAGCTAGCATCTCAAATAACTTTCTTACAAAATCACTCCTTGTCCTGGGAAATGATATGATGATTTACAACCTGGAAAGAGGATCATTTTTGGAATTACATATTCAAGTATTAGTTGTAACAGGATCTAGTAGGACTCATTAATCAAGGTTTGATGACCAACTGTCTCTTGAAAATAAATTCTAGCACATTATCAAAAGCTACATGAAGCCTTCCATATAATGCTCAAATAACAAAAGAAAGTGATGATTTTACTTGACATGAAATTCATAGAGGAAGAGAATAAAGGGGAAAAAATAATGTTGTGATTATGTTCCTCCAATGTTCAAGCATATATGAGAGTTTTGAAATAGCACTGCTTTCTAGAGGTGCATGAGGTCTCCATTTTGTTTTTGTTTTTATTTTTTTCCCTTCTGCACCAGAAACCATCTTGATCCAATTGAGGCAACTTGTCATGTTCCCTTGCTAGCCCCTCCTTCATCCAATTTGATTGACATTGAAATTCTTTTTTTCAAACCAGTAACCCAACTTTTGGCCTCTATTAGGCAGGCATGTTTCCGGGAAAATGGATTTTTTTTTTGCTCCACTGATTTTCTATAACCAAACACTATAGAAAACTTGAGCTAATTTCAAAATTTGAAAAAACTCCTCAATGAAGTCCCAAACTTGATCGAGGAATTCCCTGATCGATTCATTTTTTACAACATAAGGCTTCAACCAAGACTTGTCCAATGCTTGGAGCTTGTCATGATTATCTATTTCCAACCACCTTGAGGGTTGTTAAGGAAGGATGCATGGTTGTAACTCATCCATGACTCTCCTTTCCATGGTTTTGGAGAGGCAAAATTCAAATGAAGAGGGTGTATTATCATTGAAACTCGAGAACATTGTCAAAGAGTTTACGTGATATATTTCAAAACATCCTAAGTTAGTGGCAGTTGGAACTGTCTGTGAAAATGAGATGTTGGTTCCTTTTTCTAAATTCCCTTATTTGACATTAACTTTCTCACCTTGACTACATCATCCCATAAAAGTAGCATAGATGTTCAAAAACATCACATATGCTCCATTCAAGTGTCTTGAGTGGCCGAGGAGGTCAACCATGCACACATAATGCTCCACTCTAGGCTTCACGCCAAACTTTCTACTAATTCAATAAAAATGATGCTAGCCTTCATCTACTATAGCCCTGCATGGTTGTGGGTAGATAAAATAGAAATGAAGATGATATGGCCTACCTTAATGCTTGCTTCTTGTATTTCATAAAAGAGTGTCAGGGCATCATGCCCATGCATTTGATACCCATGCTGTAGAGCCACTAAGTCAACGCATGAATGAAAATAATTATTATGGTAACAGAGTTAGGCTTCACCTTTGCAACTTGCATTCAACTGAAGAGTTTCAAGGATTAAACACTATGATCAAATTGAGTATATCTCACAAAGACCACACTCCATGTAATTTCATTTGGGTTCATTCCTATCATTTTGAAGTTTATAAAAGAGTCCTAGCACCTCATCACAATATGCATAAATTGCATAACAAAAAATTATTAGATTTCATGAGATCAAATCTCTCTTTGGCATATTGACAAACACTTCATATGCATCATCCATTTTTTTTTTTTTGCAATGTTTCTAATTCTGCACAAGAAGCGAAAGCAATGGAAATAGTGACTGAATTGGATGTCACTCCATCCAGCTGCATTCTAGAAAATATCTCACTGCACCATTTCTGTGACCATTCTACTCATACTTGGATATCATCATGCATTACATAGGGTTTTGACCTTCGCATCTGCATTTCATCAAGTAGCTTTCCTGCCTCTTACACAATTTCTAATTTCGAAATATCCTATAGTCATGGTGTTCCATGTAACTGTGAATTTCCCCGCCCTGCTCCAGGGCTGCAATCTCAGTGCACGCCTTGAGGACAATTGGAAAGGTGTGTCTCCACTTAGTCCTCCCTGTTGCATTTGGTAATACAACTTGAGGGCTTCCTGGAAGTTTTCATCCTTGACACAACCTCTAATAATAAGCATACATGTAAAAAGTGCAAACACATTGCGCTTGGGAATTTTTTCAAACATCTGGTGTGTGCCCTTCATACTTCCACAATAAGAATACATGTAAAAAGTGCAGCAAGATCGTTGTAAAAGAGGAAAATTAGTGATATGGGAATTTCAATCTGCATGAGCAATGGTAAGCGATTCAATTTGTTGTTGGTTATCGCATTCACTACTACAATATAAAGTCAAATGCTAAAAGATCATTTATCACCTAAGAAACTCAACTTATTGTTATTTTTTGGTTTCCTAGACTATTTTCATTGCCTGCAAGGATCAAGACAACAATGAGTGGTATCGTTGCATTTCAAGGCTATACAAAATCCCCTGAAGACAAGGCTGAGTATGGGAATAAAATATTTAATCACCTGGACAACTTAATTCACTAAGATGCTAAGCTTTTTTAATCTCCTACAAAATGCATGATGGTTTTTTTCATTAGGGAAATAGTATGCTATCATTTTTTTTTTTGTTTTAAATCACCATGGCAATGGTCATTAAATTTATTAAAGGCTTAAAATTTGTGCCACTTTGTAATATCATTTTTCTAAATGCAAGCCATATTCTTGCATAATATGTTCCAAAATGTTTTATAAAAAACTAAAAAATAGAGGCAACATTATCAATGGGAAATAAATAATCATTTTGCAAGCCCCTCGAAGCGTTTTTAAGGTCTACACCCATTTTCCCTCGCCAGTCATTGTTTTAGTCAAGCCTAAGCATCTTCATAAAATTATAAATTATCTTAGGATAAATGGGTTATTTTAGTGGTCAACATAACTGTAAACTGCAGGTTCCCAAAGTTTTTATAAACAACTAAAAAATAGAGGCAACATTATCAATGGGAAATAAATAATCATTTTGCAAGCCCCTCAAAGCGTTTTTAAGGTATACTCCCATTTTCCCTCGCCAATCATTGTTTTAGTCAAGCCTAAGAATCTTCATAAAAATATAAATTATCTTAGGATAAATGGGTTCTTTTAGTGGTCAACATAATTGTAAACTGCAGATCTATCACTCAAAATCTATACAAATGATAGGGCATCTTCTCTACCTATGGAAGAGAAGATCTGCATTAAATAGGGAAGTATTCTTTTGGTCCTATAATATGCTAGAACTTTAAAGATAGTAATAGATTTACACAAGGGACATTCAAAGATATATAGTGTAGCAATTGTGCCCCAAAATTCATATAAATAACCTCCTCTTGTTGATTTTGTCTTTGACATGTACATTACTTTGCAGTTGGCTAACACTACCTATTCCATATTGGTGTAGGATACAAATATTCATAGCACAAATATACATTTAGCAGTCTTTATTTATTCATTGGAGCATATGCATATTTTACACAAAATAGTTAACTTAGTTTATATAGATTACAATCTAAAACTTGCTCTAAGACTTCTATAGAACGGAATAAGTGTATTCCACTTGTATGTTGTGTACTTCCCAAGACTTCATTTACACCTCCACCCAATTTTCATAACTTCCATAACCATTAGGTAGACACTTGCAAGTTCGATGTTATTTTGCTTGTCTATTAAAAGATTTTCCAAGACTTTACAAAGCTTTATAATTTCTCGAAATTTGTATAATTTAGAATTTATAAATTTTCAAGGTTTAATTTTTTAAAGTCTAGTTCTTTAAAGGGTGCTAGCTCAATGGAAGAGCACTTGCTTTACAAGTAGGAGGTTGGTGATTCGATTCCATCGTGCCCTCATATTCATATGGAATGGTGACGAAGCTCTTTTGACCATCACCAATGAGCTTATGGTGACATTTTTCGACCCTCACCAATGAGATTATGGTGACATTTTTTGACCCTCACCAAATATGAAATGGTGAGGGTCAATGACCGTCACCATATATATACATCAATAGTGATAGCCATGAAGGGTCCATCACAAAAAATCATCGTTGTTCATATGAAATGGTGACGGTCACTATCCGTCATTATAATCAATATTCGTGATGGACCTTGAATGTCACCACAACACATACTTTCGGCAACGCCACCTTTGGTGACTTCCAATTTTTTTGTGATGAAGGCTATTGTCCATCACCATTTCTCATATAAAATGGTGACGGTCACTATCCATCATTATAAATCATTATTGGTGACAAACCTTGAATGTCACCACAACACCTATACTTTCGGCGACGCCACCTTTGGTGATGTTCAGTTTTTGGTGACGAAGGCTCTTTTGACTGTCACCAATGAGCTTATGGTGACATTTTTCGCCCGTCACCAATGTCCTTTTTTCTTGTAGTGAATATAACTAAAATTATCTCTATATTGTCAATTTCATACATGTGTAGATGGGATTTGTTTTTTGAATATTGTTCACAAATTTGAATGAGAATACAAATCATTATTCAATTTGTCAATTTTAATCTAATTTTCTAATTATCCATATCGTTGGTAAACTAGAAAACTTAGGTTAATGATTGTATATTTGAAAGCTTAATTAAAATTATTTATATAGTCAATTTTATACTTTAATCATATATGTAAAGGACACTCATGTAAAGGATCATTATGTAGAGAACAATCAAATAGAGGATTTTCTAGTGGAAGATTTCCCTTTAAAAAAGAAGAAGGTAGTAGTTCACAACAGGCATAACCATCAGGAGGAGATTTCATAGGATGAAGAATAATCCAAGATAAAGTTACTTAGTGGAAAATAGTTCCTTCAAGAAATAAATCACGAGGAGATAAAATTTTCTTTAATCGGTAATCGAAAAGTAGTCCTCACAAGTACAAATCCAAATGAACTTCCAAAAGAAATTAAAAATATGTTGAATGAATTAATTGATATTGTATTAGATGAATTTCTTAATCTAATTTTCTAGTTATCCATATAGTTGGTAAAATGGAAAACATAGGTTAATGATTGTATATTTGAAAGCTTAAATAAAATTCTTTATATATTCAAATTTATACTTTAATCATATATGTAAAAATATTTAGCATGAGGATTTGTTTTTTCTCTGAAATTATGTTTTTAATGATAAATATGAAATTATCTTTTTGAAAAACTTTGAAAAATAATATTATATAAATTTAACAACTTAAAATAACAATTTTGTTAATAATAATTAATTTTTTAATAAAATTAACATATACATATTTAAATATATATATATATTTATATTAGTACTTTTTATTTATAATACCATTATTGTTACGTTTTATTTATAACACAATTGCAAAAACGTAAAATGTAAATGTTTTATCATTTCATAAACCAAATGAAATTTAGAAATTGGGGAGAGAACTTGCCTTGCAGTAAAGATTGTCTTGCCTTGTAGTAAAGATTGTTGAAGATTGTCTTGCCTTGAAGTAAAGATTGTCGGTTTCGTTGCCTTGCAGTAAAGATTGTTGAAGATTGTCTTGCCTTGCAGTAAAGATTGTTGGTTTCCTTGAAGGGTCTATATCCAAAAATGATATCTATCAACAATCAAAATCCTTGCAAGAGAAATTATCTTATGGGGAAATAATCAAGAAATAGTTAATCCATCAATAAACTAAATGCTCATAAAAAAAATTCACCTATAATAAAAGCTTGCATCATTATTCATTTCCCTTTGTACAAGTTTGGAAGACAACATTCAAAACGAATAATGGTTTATATGAATGGTTGGTAATTTCCTTTGAACTTACCAATGCTCCAAGTACCTTTATGAGGCTAATGAATGATGTCTTAAAAGAATTCATTGGGTGGTCTCATTCATCATTTCCCTTTGTACATGTTTGGAAAAAAACATTCAAAACTAATAATGGTTTATATGAATGGTTGGTAATTCCCTTTTGACTTAAAAATTCTCCCAGTACCTTTATGGGGCTAATGAATGAAGTCTTAAAAGAATTCATTGGGCAGTCTTAATTACCTTTAGATTCAAGAACTTTCCTGGTTGTAACCATATTATTTATGTTTACATGCAAGAACTTGTCATGTTGTAACCATCAAGAAACCGTTAAGGCATCAAGAAAATAGTTCAACGAGAAGTACATAATGGCAGTTGGGATAATTGTTCTCAAAAGGGATAATCTGATCATGTGAAGGTAAAAAAATCTTATGAAAATTGTTCACATATTTCAAATTCTCAACTTTAATTTAAATATTCATATGTCTAACATTCCATTTGATGAATCAAATGAGTACATAACGGGAGAATGGAAGCTAGGTTAATGGGTGAATTGTTCTCAGAGGGAACAATATAATCATGTGAAGGTAGAAAAATATTATGAATGGCAGTTGGGAAAATTCACTACAAGAAAAGAGGACATTGGTGAGGGGCGAAAAATGTCACCATAAGCTCATTGGTGACGGTCAAAAGAGCCTTCGTCACGAAAAATTGAACGTCGGCAAAGGTGGCATCGCCGAAAGTATAAGTGTTGTGGTGACGTTCAAGGTTCGTCACCAATAATTTTTTATAATGACGGATAGTGATCGTCATCATTTCATATGAGCAATGGTAATGGACAATAGCTACGGTTACCAAAAAATTGAACGTCACCAAAGGTGGTGTCACTGAAAGTATGTGTTGTGGTGACATTCAAGGTTCATCACGAATATTGATTATAATGATGGATAGTGACCATCACCATTTCATACGAATAACAACGATTTATTGTGATGGACCTTTCATGGGTGTCACTATTGGTGCATATATATGGTGACATTCGTTGACCATTAACATTTCATATTTTATGAAGGTCAAAAAATTTCATGATAAGCTCATTGGTGACTTCAAGGTCCATCATGAATTATGACTATAATGAAAAAAAATGACCCTCACCATTTCATGTCAACAACAATGATTTATGGTGACAGACCTTTCATGGTCGTCAATATTGGTGCGTATTATGGTGGTATTCGTTGACCGTCACCATTTCATATTTTGGTGAGGGTCTAGAAATTTCACCAAAAGCTCATTAGTGATGGTCAAAAGAGCCTCTGTCACCAAAAACTAATTACCTCCATTCCATATGAATATTAGGGCATGATGGAATCGAACTACCAACCTCCTACTTGTAAAGCAAGTACTCTTCCATTGAGCTAGCACCCTTTAAAGAATTATACTTTTAAAAATTATATCTTGAAACTTTATAGATTGTAAATTCTACCAATTTCAATAAATTAAAGTCTCAACAATATTTTACTAAACAAGCAAACATCATTGAAGTTGCAGGTCCCTACCTAATTGTTATGGAAGTTATGAAAATTTGGTGGAGGGAAAAATAGTTATGTATAAGAGACGCAATATGTTGAGTTGAATACTCAATTAGAATTGAAACTATGAATACATTTATAGCCTAAAAATGACCTATAACTCGCAAATGCACCAAATATTGCAAAGAAAATGTCATAAGTGGATAGCATATGGAAGAAGAGCATTGATGAAGAAAGATGCAATATGTTACAGGTTGAATGAAAGAAAAAATCCAATGTTATGGTTGTTGGGCTACTTTTTATAATTGGGACATTTGTCTTTCCTTTATCACGTAAATATTCAAATTAAAATTATAAATCTTAGATATATGTATAATATCTAAATTTTTGTGCAAATGTAACACAGATATCCAATATATATATATATATATATATATATATATATATATATATATCCCCTTCACATAAAGCGACATGCGATTTGGAATTTCACAAGTGCGCACTCAAAACATGACAACAACAAACAAATAAAAAAAATGAAACTTATCACAGTAAGAGTGTCTCTTTTAAGCAATGGACACCAAACAATAACATAGTAATTAGTTCACTTTAAGAGTGCAAAACATTGGAATAAAAATGTGTTAAATTATCTACCAGTACAAAATGGAGTTAATTCTATTGAAGCAAAAGAGTTTAAACTAAATCACAAATAGTTATGTATAAGATACTCAATATGTTCGGTTGAATACTCAATGAGTATATATGACACAAGTATGAATAATGTCCAAGATGACGATCCCATTCATAGGATTCTAAAATAAGAAGACATCTTATATTTTTTTAGATTTGAAATATCAACAACAAGTCTTCCAACTTTCCCGTCACTAATGATGGCCTCTTGCAACAAACCCTGTTTCAATTTGACAGATTGCATTAAAAGAATGAATTACTCTATGAATAAATTATTTCCAGCTAATCAATTTCTATGAACAAATATGAAAATATTCATTAAGTAGAAATATTATTCTATCATAATATCATGTTAGACAACCTAAAGTATACTAAACATCGTTTATATACATCTATAATATCACCGCAAATTCAACTATCTCTTTATGCAACATTCCTTCAAGCTATGAAATTTGTCTCCTTGATTCGGTTACCTTAATACCAGAATAAAATGATCCAAATGTGGTGAATTTTTTTCCTATCTAACAAAGAAAATTAAAAACCTCTCTAAACAACATTTCCACTTTATCTTAAACCTATACGTTTGCATCAAAATGCACATTAGTTTGGATCTAGGGGCTCCTGTGGCATAGGCATGATAGGCATATAAATTAAATAGAAAACATCTACCCATATGTATAATGTGTATCATAAAGTACCTCTGTAGCTTCCTTTCTGAACCAATCTTGTTGATGTGGATCTAATTTTGGTGGAAAATCCAGAGACAAAACATTTATGGAGGAATATCATAAACATGCAATCATACTAAAAAACCTTTCGCATTTAATTTGGGAAGAACATAGGTCCAATATATTAGTATGGAATATCCATTAACTGTCATACACAATTATGAGTACTCCGGAAAAATCACGAGTTACATAAATTATGTAAGATATCACAAGATCAAAATAAAAAAAATAAAAATATGAAAATTGCTTCCAAAATATAAATCTAACAACTTCAGTGGCATAAGAAGAGAGAATATTGTGGCAATGATTTAGGTGTAGCTTTAAAGTTTACTTCATGGTTTAGCATATTTCTTAAATCATGGTGGTTGAAAGGGCTTGAAAAGGGTAAGTGGAGAGAGGAGTCAACATTGCATTGTACATTTGATGAAAAAAAACAAATATTTTACAAGCTCACAGAGGAAGCTTAAAGGCCATAATTTGAATAATTTACTGCTATGTTAGATGGAGAAGGCAACATATAATTGGAAAGATACAACACTATTGGTGCATTTGGAGAGGGTATTGTAGATCTAGAGGGAAGATACCATGACATCCCTAATGTATAATGATATCTAGATGCGTTTCTCAAGAAAAACAATCTCAAATCATATGTGGTGTGTTTGAGTGGTTATCCCATTTATAACACCTACAAGTACTATGATAAAAAATTTCATGGAAAAATAAAGTAGACTAAAAATGAGGGTTGAGAATTATGGTGAATGACCTTGTCCTGGACATCTTTTGGTAGAAATTCAATCTGTTCATTGAAAAATGAGTCACTGCCTTCTATCTAGGTCCACATTCAAACACCACTCCAGCTTGAGGTTACTTTTGTAAAGTTAAATAGTGAAATCAATAGTGAACAAGTGAATGTTAGAAAAAAGGGGGAATGTTCATATAGAAACATATAATTGAATTTTCTGGAAGAAATGAAGAAAACTCTTGTTGTTAAATCATCTCATCATGTCTCAGGGAGTAGTAAACAAGAAATCCATTTTGAATTTCAATAAGAGTTGGGGAGCTAAAAATGAAACTCAATAATTTCAATAATTTATGTAACTCATTATTTTTATGGAGTACCCATAATTATTTTTCATACACAATTATAGGTACTCCATCAAAATCATGAGTTAGATAAATTATGTAAGATGTCACAAAGTCAAAATAAAAAAATAATTTTAAAATTTCTTCCAAAATATAAAGTATTCGAATTCAGTGGCATAAGAATAGAGAACATTGTGGCAATGATTTAGGTGTAGCTTTAAAGTTTACTTCATGGTTTAGCATATTTATTAAAGCATGGTGCTTGAAAGGGTTGGAAAAGTGTAAGAGGAGAGAGTAGTCAACACTGAATGCTACATTTGATGAAAGAAAAAAATCACTATTTTTACAAGATCACAGAGGAAGCTTTGAGGCCATAATTTGAAGAAGTTTCTCTTATCTTATATGGGGAAGGAAACATATAATTGGAAAGATACAAAACTTATGTTATATTTGGAGAGGTTACTGTAGATCCAGAGGGAATATACCATGACAACCTTGATGTAGAATGATATCTAGATTCTTTTCTCAAGAAAAATAATATCAAATCATATGTGACGTGTTTCAGTGGTTATCCCATTTATAACACCTACAACTATTATGATAAAGAAGTTCGTGGAAAAATAAAGTAGGCTAAAATGAGGGTCGAGAATTATGGTGAATGGCCCTCTCCTGGACAACTTTTGGTAGAAATTCAGTTTGATCATTGAAAAATTAGTTACAACTGCCCTATGTCCATGTCCACATTTAGACACCACTCCATCTTGAGGTTACTCTTGTAATGTTAAATAGTGAACTCAATAGTGAACAAGTGAATGTTATAAAAAAAGGGAGAATGGTCAGATAGGAACAATATAGTTGAATTTTCTGGCAAGACTAAAGCAAACACTTGTGGTTAAATCATCTTAGCATCTCTAAGGGAGTAGTAGACAAGAAATCCATTTTGAATTTCAAGAAGAGTGGGGAGCTAAAAATGGCACTCAATAATTTCAATAATTTATGTACCTCATGATTTCTCATGAGTACCCATAATTAGTTTTCATACACAACTATGGGTACTCCAGAATAATTAAGAGTTACATAAATTATGTAAGATGTCACAAGGTTAAAATAAAAAAAATAATAATATGAAAACTGCTCCCAAAATATAAAGCTGTTGAATTCAATGGCATAAGAAGAGAGAACATTGTGGCAATGCTTTAGGTGTAGCTTTAAAGTTTACTTCATGGTTTATCATATTTCTTAAAGCATTGTGTTTGAAAGGGTTGGAAAAGGGTAAGTGGAGAGAGGAGTCAGAACTACATGGTATATTTGATGAAAGAATAAAAAATCAATTTTTCTTACAAGATCACAGAGGAATATTTGAGGCCATAATTTGAATAAGTTGTTGCTATCTTAGATGGAGAAGCTAACATATAATTGGAAAGAGAAAACAATGTTGGTCCATTTGGAGAGGGTACTAGAGATATAGAGGGAAAATACCATGACAACCCTGATGTAGAATGAGATCTAGACGATTTTCTCAAGAAAAACAGTCTCAAATCATATGTGGTGTGTTTCACTGGTTCTCCCATTTATAACACCTACAGCTATTATGATAAATAATTTCATGGAAAAATAAAGGAGGCTAAAAATGAGGGTCAAGAATTATGGTGAATGGCCCTGTCCTCACCATATTTTGGTAGAAATTCAGATTGATCATTGAAAAATGACTCACTGCCTTATGTCCAAGTCCACATTGAGACACCACTATAGATTGAGGTTACTCTTGTAAATTTAAACAGTGAACAAGTGAATGCTAGAAAAATGGGAGGTCACATAGAAACAATATAGTTGATTTTTTTGGCAGGACTGAAGAAAAATATTGTGGTTAAATCATCTCAACATCTCTAAGGGAGTAGTAGACAAGAAATCCATTTTTAATTTCAATAAGATTGGGAAGCTAAACAATGACATTGTTATTGAGGGACTGGTAGATGATCGTGAAGCTTATGACATTCACTCTAGCACTATTTTTTCACGAAGAGACAAAAGTTATGAGGATGATTTTCTTCCTATGACAAAGGCTCGACCTTATCCTACAACAGTTGAATTAAATTTGAGAAATCATAACCAGTACTATATTCTCATAGATAGTTGCAAGGGAGGAATTTTAGTTATGGAGAGATATTCATGGGTTGGAAGTCTTTGTAATGGTCATTTGCAAAAATGTGCACTCAGAAGTTATCTTATTTTTGAAGTATGATGGAATTTGTGTTGGGTTGCACACCCATCTATGTGGGGTGTGACAAAGATCTCTGGAACCTGTTCATGCACGGGGAATTGAGGATTTCCTTGAATTGAGGATTCCACACCATGTTTTCACGTAGAGACAAAAGTTATGAGGATGATTTTTTTCCGATGACAAAGAGTCGGCCTTATCCTACAACACTTGAATTAAATTTGAGACAGTAGAACAAATATTGTATGCTCCCAAATAGTTTTAAGGAGATCATTTCAATTTTAGAGAGATATTCATGGGTTCAAATTCTTTATGATGGCCATTTGCAAAAATGTGCACTCAGAAGTTATCTCAGTTTTAAATTATGATGGAATTTGTGTTGGGTTGCACACCCATCAATGTGGGGTGTGACAAAGATCTCTGGACCCTTTTCGTGTACAGGGAATTGAGGATTCCAACACTTTGTTTTCATGCAAAGACAAAAATTAGGAGGATGATTTTCTTCCTATGACAAAGGCTCTACCTTATCCTACAACACTTGAATTAAATTTGAGGCAGTATAACTAGTATTGTATGCTCCTAGATAGTTGTGAGGGAAGAATTTCAGTTTTGGAGAGATATTCATGGGGTGGCTGGAAGTCTTTATGATGGCCATTTTAAAAAATGTGCACTCATGAGGGATTATATTCATAAGCACTTGGTTGCTTCTATCTCCGAGCTAGGGAAATCTACGGAAATGTATCATAAGTTGGTTGGCATGTTTAGGGCTAACAATGCTAATAAAATTCTCTTTTTGAAGAACAAGTTGAAGAACATCAAGATGGAGAAGGGAGAGTCCATCCAATCATATTTCATGAGGCTCACCGAAATCAAGAATGATATATTAGCTATTGGAGAGGTCATATCTGATCGAGTGATCACTCTCATAGCTCTTGGAGGACTTCCCCAGCCATGACATGTATTTAATACCACTATTCTCAATAATAATATAATTATTAATTTTGATGAATTTTTTACGATATGTACTCAAGAGGAGACAAGGATGATGGAGAGATACCATCCTTCAAATGAGAATGGAAGTGACCCTACTGCCTTCACCGCTCATGAAAAGAAGAAGAATAATTTTGGTTTGAGAAATCAAAATCATGGAAGAGCAGGTCCTAAAGGAACAAAGGGAAGATGTTAAAATTGTAACAAGTTTGTTAACTATGCAAGAGAATTCCCCAATAAAAGGGACTCTCCATGATATGATGAATATAAAAACAATAACAACTTCAAGGGGAATGGAAATCAAGGAACAACAATTTCGAAGGAAAGAGGAAGGTTCTCTCTCATCGAAATGGAAATGGAAATGATGAACCTTTCAAGAGGTCAAGGAACTCCATGTATGATGAATATAATGTTATGCACTATCAACACAAACTTCTCCTTACCTTACATCACATTAAATTTTGAATATTTTTTTCCCCCACCTAAGAAAATCAACTTCATCAACAACATCTTCATTTCTTCACTCCAACCACAACTTCTATAAATCTATTTTATGTAAGATTATAGATAAATGTTTTGTGCAGGTTTACTAATGTCTTAAATTTCGAGTGGTCTCACCACCCATCATTAGGGACACATTCTTTGGGAAGCTATCAGATATTTCTTGCTTCATAACTTTCATTCACAGTGACTCACATGCCTTCTAGCTCGAGAACTATTAACAAATTTTATGATGATGATGATTGTAAATCTATATATAGAAGGCTCAAATATGATCTATACCTTCATCCCAAGATATCCGCAACCACCCATAAGGAGTATAATTGACTTTACATAGAATAAACATAGGTTCTTGAATTTTCAAGAGGAGATATCTCCTTCCCCTCCTTCACAGATCTCCCAATCCCCTTTGGAACACACACCTCTCTCAAAGTAGATTACTATCAACCGACATTGAACCCTACACTTGGTGGCTACACACCTCCTTCCTTTACAATACTCCTAGCCATATTCCCACATAGGTATCCTCAACCCCTTCCTCTTTTCTCCTCTCTATTTCATGCACATAATGGATAGCAATCATATTTAAATCACTACTTATGTAAGGTCATGGTGATTTTGCAATAATCATGTCTGTTAGCCACTCATGCACTATGCACAAAGAAGAATTTTTCTATATAAAAAAAAGACTGGGAAGATATTATAAAGAACATTTAATAAGATTTGAATGTAAATTTATCACAATCAACTATTACAAATTTCAAGAGTCTATCATCCTAGCCACCTTTGTCAATATAATTCCTTGTTATGCACAATAGCAAATCAATTTTTCAATCTAAGTGTTATATTTTGGATCAAGGATACAACATCTTTCTTTCTTAAGTAAGGCTCTAATCTTATTTTGAGGGTGAAGCAATGAAGAAAATAGAGACTTGTTATAAAATTCCAAATACAATATTATAACTATTATAATACATTAAATAATTAATATTTTTAATATGAAATATGAAAATCCTAATATCAAAACCACATAATAAAGGGCACATCCAAGGCTAGAAGGAGTGAGAGAGTGTTTGAGAGTGAGATTGTAAGGAGCATCATTTTCCCAAATCCAAAAGATTCTGTGTGTGTGTGTGTGTGTGTAGAGAGAGAGAGAGAGATTATATTTCATTTACATTCATAAAACAATATCTAAAATGCCAAAGGGGTTGTAGAATATATGAAATCCTACATATTTGTACACCAATAAAGATAGAGGCATCCATGGTACATTAATGAGTAATCATTCAAGCATCAACCTTCTAGAAACTATATTCTATCAATTACAAGAAAACATGCAACTTTTTAAGCCAAATTATATAAACTAGACCATAGCTACAATGTGCGAGAGATGAATAGTGCAGATGTGGAAGAGAATTCAAATGGAAACAAAAATGAGTAGTATGTGTCAACCTAGTAGATACTATGAGAAATATCAATGAGAGGATGATAAAGTATAAATAAGAGCATAGCCATGTGAAGAAATAATTGTTGTAGAGTCAGCTAGAAGAGATGCAAATGTCACTAAAGTGGAAAAATAAATGGTATGGTTGTAAATATTCCAAAATAATATCTAGAGTATCTAGAAAATCTTCTAATTGAACCTTCTGAAATTCATCAAAATGATCTTGTAACACATTTAAGAGAAAAACATCCCAATGATATAGCCTTCAAAAAAAAATTAAGGGACCCAAATCATTTCGGCTCAATGGTGAAAAGAAAATTTCTATGTGAAGACTCAATCTTAATTTGTGAAGGTATTGTGGTCAGGTATTTTTCAGTGTTTAACAATAGCGTGAATTTCCAGAAAAACTACCAAGTGTTGAAGTTGTTTGTCCAAGTGAAGCATAGATAAAATTCCAATGTTTTTCAAATCAAAGAAGAGTGTTGAGCAACCCCCTACCACCCCAACCGCTCCACAAAAAAATCACATAGAAATAAGAAAATTTAAATCAATGCTAAAAGAAAATCTCTTGTGCAAAGGGGGTTCTTCTTTCTCGCTGATTAGAATGAAGATGAAATGGAGTTATTTTAATGTTCCAAAATTTTCATTAAGATAATTGGAACATAAATTTTTTTTTCCTTTTAATAAAAGGAATAAAATGGGTAAGGGGGCCCATGAAGAAGCATAATAAACACTCCAAATGTGCAAAGGGGTCACTTAAGTGGCTTATTTGTCATCTCCTGGTGTGAAAAGGGGAAAATGCAAGAAGACAAGGTCCAATTTGACCAAGTCAAACAGCGCTGCATGGAGGGAGTGAGTCACCAAGTGGGACAACACAGTTTTCATAGGAGGGATATTATTGGATGAGAGAAACCCTAATGGGTGGGGTCCATGGAAAGGAAGCCTCATCTTGGCATAAAAGAGGGGAGGAGAGCCATTGCTCATTATGTTTAAGATTTCGATTTTTCTCTGCTCTCTCCAGTTGTTCAACTGAGATAGCTTGTGCCACTTAGCACAAGGGAGATTCCTATTTAGAAGTTTCCTATCCTTCATTGCGAAGATTTGGAGGACTTTTTCTTGATTCTCCTCACATCCAGGCTTGAGGCCAAGGTAAATATCTTCAGCTACAATGTTTTCCAGCTTGGAAGAAACGTTGAGTTGCTGGGAGTTGCAGTGAGGATTCATTACCACCCACTTTTGGAGCTAGTTTTGCAGAGGAGGAGTTTATTCTTTCTCTGGGAGATCAGTGAGGAAGATCCCGGAGCTTTGTTACAAATTTTGGCATTGGGCCATATGTTTCATCTCATTCACAACGCAGTCTCTTCCCCATATTGCATTATCATCATAGGGTACTTGCAGGAGGGGTTCACACTGTGTATTGGAGGGTGTAATCTTCAGAGAAGGGAGAAGCCTTTCACTTTGAATATCATTGGAGGATTTTACTTCATCATTTGTATCATTTCCATAATTTTCCATTTTTTTATTATTATTGAGTTGCTACTACTACCCAACAACTCTGGCATTTTTCCATTTAGTGTATTTTGGCCAATCCCTTGGAGGATTGTTGTAGTATTGTTTTCTGGGATTGAGATCTTGCTCCCCCACTTTATTTGAGCCTGCTATTGTTATATCTTTGTATAAATATTATTTTTAAATCATTTTCCCTTATGGATTTCACGTCATAGCTTGTTGATGGGTTGTATAGCTGGCCATTTTCTCTTTTGCATGTACAATTGTCTTGGGGTTGATCTAGCTTAGCTTGAGAGGAATTTCCTCAAGTTTTTGTATATATATTTGTAGCTGCACAAAATATAATGGCTATGCACTCTTCTTGCACCATATGTATTGATATTTCATTGCTGCTACTTGTTTGAGTTCATGTATTGTTGTAGCTTCTCCTTTGGAGCATTGTTCGAGATACAAAGGATTGGAGGATCTTAATAACCCGTCTAGGGTTATTTCTTTGAGTTAATATTCTAGAATAGTAATTTATGAATGGTAAAAAAAGGGATCCAGGTCCTGGTTCAGATTATTTTTACATTGGATTCCTTATACGGCATCCTTCTGGACCCTATTCTAGCAAATCCTGAAAAAGGAACATTACAGTGGTATCGAAGCTTCGAACTTGGCCCAGCCTGTGGAAGTTTGAATTGCAGAGACAGAAGAGATCAAGATGATGCCGAGGATGATATTACTCTCATCAGTTTTTAAATCTAGCAAAGGCCTCTCCAAGGAGGTTGAGAAGACTGAAGAAAGAGAAGAGGAAGGACCATGCACTTCCTACTCTCACCAAGGAGGAGAAATGGAGCATGAGAAACACTTGGAATTAGAAATTTTAATTGAGTATATTTCTGAGTACTGAGAAAAACCTAGAGCCTTCCAAGAGACTCTATATTTTCCACATTGTATTCAGCAGAAAGAAGAGAGAAGACCCCACAGCTATGGGATGATGAGAGGCAATAGATTTCTATTGTCCACATTTGATGGATCACTCACATGTGCAGCAGAGGTTTGGGTGAAGAAACTGGAGGCTTTCTTCATGCTTCATCCTATATTAGACAGAGAGGCTATAGAAGTTGCAGTGCTGCACCTTGAGGGTGAAGCAAAGACTTGGTGGTTTAGCCATTGGGACCATGCAAGGGTTTCTACTCTTGCTAATTTTTCTCAAATATTGATCAGGAGATTTGGTCAAAGGAGGGAGGAGCCCTCACCACCTGTTGAAGAGGCACATACCAACGCTATCATAGTGATGGAGAAGCAACCTTCATCTCCAGCTATGGAGGCATCCAGGAGAAGCAACCTTCATCTCCAGCTATGGAGGCATCCAGCACTATTGAAGAAGAGACTCTTGCAGCAACACAAGATTCTTCCGAAACTCTCCAAGGTATGCCTAAGTTTTTATTTCTCATGGAGGATTGTACATCATTGCATGCTGATTGTCTAGAGTATGAATTTTTCACTGTGCTATGCCATCATCCTTATACATCATGGATATGTTGTGTACCACCATTGAGGTTGGGGTTTAGAGGCTTTGTCATGAAAGAGATTGCATTTCAATGTCCCATTAAATGAAAAGGCCAAAATCTGTTTTGGGAAGATGGTAGCCCTTGTTGGGAGGATACCAAGGTGCAAGATGAAGGGGGACATCCACAAGGAGTTGAGTGGCTGTGGATGAAAGGAAAGAGGATGGTGAGCCTTTTGCAGATTTATGATATAGGGTAGCAAGAGGCAATGTTGTGTTGGCTACTCTTGAGAGAGTTTGGCCGGCATAGGACCTATCCTTTTTCATGGGGTATGGAGAAGGAGGAGGATTGGCATGATACTTACACCATGGGGTAGAGAGGAGCATGGGTTCATTATGAGGAGATGGAATTATTCTTACCACCCATTATGCCACCTTCACATATTTGTTATGGTGGGAGTATGGAGGAGTAGAAAACATTATTGTTTCTCATATTATATTCAGATGTTGCAGGAACAAGAGGAGGCACTGGCATAGTGCAAAGGGGTTTCTCCTTGGCCTTAGATGCCCAAGAAGTACCTTATTCATGGGAGGAACTCTATATGTGCAGCAACATGGTGAGTAGAGTCTTTGACAAGATCCATGTCAAACAGTTGAGCTTTGAGATGACAGTGGCCCTACTCCACAGGCCAGCAACGTTGTCACTTCAGAGTTGGGACTACTTGTTGAGGTGTTTCAAAAACCACTTCACAAGTGATGTACCTTGAAGACATGTAGGATATGAGGATGAGGGAGTAATGGATGGTAGCATCCCTTACTATATCTTGATCTTCTTGGCTTGGGTTCACAAGCACAAGGGGAGACACCTACATGCAGCATTTATGGATTCTCCTTTCATGCATACTATTTGTTGATGGAGGAGTCCACTTTGGAGGGCATCTTAATGGATGTATATCAGCATATGGATAGATGCACAGCCTGAGAGATGATAATATGGTTATCACAACCACTTCCCTACTCTTTTGAAGTAAGGGAGAATTTTCATTTGAGCCATTTTAGCTCAAAGACTGGAGTACATGATGAGGGAGGTAACTATTTGCTTTATGTTTTGCACTCTCTTATATTTTTGAGAAGCATATCATCTTTCCTTCTTGCACATTATTTTTTTTTGTACTTGTGGTCAATTGCAGCAATTATGATGGCCATCTTATTGGTGGGTTGTAGGGGAAAGCCACAAGATTTTCAGTGTGCACCATTGGCACCAAATTATGTTTTCATGATCTCATCTTGCAGGATGAATGTGGCAGTAAACAAGTGGCTTCAAGGACACTTTTTGCACTATATATTGAGGTAGGCCAATGATGCCCTAGATTGGTTCCATGTGTGGAGCTATGCTTCACCTCCTTGCTCTCACAGATTTATGGTTCCATATTCTGCTAGTAGAATGTTGGACATGGGAAGCACCATTGGAGGAGTGGCACAAGAGTTGAGGATGCCCATAGGGAATATGGTTCTCCATATTTCTCATGCTACATATTTCAGAAAAACAATTGGGCCAACCTTGATTTCCATGTTTCATCTCTTGCTTTCAAATGGGAGGAGCCATTTGGAGAGATTGAGATTTTTGGGGAGGCACCCCATGGGTGTTGGATTTGATGGGATGGCTTGGGTTTCTCTTGAAGATCATTATGTTTCATCCATATATCAGAAACCCCATATGTATCATAAGGGAGAGAAACACATTGGAAGGATGTGTTCTTTGGGGGAGAAGACCTCCATACTTTTTGCAGTACATGCTCTAAGGGGAGTATGGGAGAAGATATGGTCACCATGACAAAATATCTGTTTCTCCATGAGGTGAACCATATGATTGTTTGGATACCATATGATGATGACTTCCAACTCATCACATATGAGATGATTTGGGCCAGCTTGATTCACAACGCTGAAGGAGAGATCCTTGGAGATCTAAACTTCATCTTGGCACTTGAGGGCAACACTTTTACAACCCAAATTCAGATTTCACTCCACACTTATCATAAGTGGAGAAGAGGATAGTGTGGGGTAGGCTATGAAACTTACCATGATCAGATTTTCAGCCCACCTATTCTACATGGACTCAAGGTGGAGGATGATTTCCAGGAGTTGCCTAGTTGGAAGGTGATTTATTTTGCATGGTTGATTGCTTTGGGATAGAGGATATACATGGGGAGAATGTCTCCCAACACATTTCAGACTCCATACCTTGGGAGGACCTCTAGACAACACTTTTCTTCTCTCTTGAGCACCTCACTTTCTCATGATGATAGCTTGGTAGCTAATTTACATGCTGAGGAGAAGCAATGTGGGAACTTTATTGATGAGATAGCATCCTATTTCTTGGAGGAGATCATCATACATGGGTGCTATAGAAGAGGAGAAGAATAATCATTCTACCCTTTCACTTAATTGAGGAAAAGAAATCTCTAGGAGGGGAGGACTGTAATGTTCCAAAATTTTCATTAAGATAATTGGAACATTAATTTTTCTTTCCTTTTAATAAAAAGAATAAAATGGGTAAGGGGGCCCATGAAGAAGCATAATAAACACTCTAAATGTGAAAAGGGGTCACTTAAGTGGCTTATTTTTCATCTCCTAGTGTGAAAAGGGGAAAATGCAAGAAGACTAGGTCCAGTTTGACCAAGTCAAACAGCGCTGCATGGAGGGAGTGAGTCACCAAGTGGGACAACGCAGTTTTCATAGGAGGGATATTATTGGATGAGAGAAACCCTAATGGGTGGGGTCCATGGAAAGGAAGCCTCATCTTGGCATAAAAGAGGGGAGGAGAGCCATTGCTCATTATGTTTAAGATTTTGATTTTGCTATGCTCTCTCCAGTTGTTCAACTGAGATAGCTTGTGTTGCTTAGCACAAGGGAGATTCCTATTTAGAAGTTTCCTATCCTTCATTGTGAATATTTGGAGGACCTGTTCTTCATTCTCCTCACATCCAGGCTTGAGTCCAAGGTAAATATCTTTAGCTACAATGTTTTCCAGCTTGGCAGAAACGTTGAGTTGCTGGGAGTTGCAGTGAGGATTCATTACCACCCACTTTTGGAGCTAGTTTTGCAGAGGAGGAGTTTATTATTTCTCTGGGAGATCAGTGAGGAAGATCCCGGAGCTTTGTTATAGATTTTGGCATTGGGCCATATGTTTCATCTCATTCACAGGGTAGTCTCTTCCCCATATTGCGTTATCTTCAGATGGTACTTGCAGGAGGGGTTCACACTGTGGATTGGAGGGTGTAATCTTCAGTGAAGGGAGCAGCATTTAACTTTTATGATCATTGGAGGAGGTTACTTCATCATTTGCAGCATTTCCATCCTTCTCCATTTTTGTATTGTTGTTATCCTTCTCTTTTGCATGTACAATTATCTTGGGGCTGATCTAGCTTAGCTTGAGAGGACTTTCCTCAATTTCTTGTATATATATTTGCAGTTGCACACAATATAATGGCTATGCACTCTTCTTGCACAACATGTATTAATATTTCATTGCTGCTACTTGTTTGAGTTCATTTATTTCTGTAGCTTCTCCTTTGGAGCATTGTTCGAGATACAAAGGATTGGAGGATCTGAATAACACCTCTAAGGTTAATTATTTTTGTTAATCTTCCAGAAGAGTAATTTATGAAGGGTAAACAAAGGGATCCAAGTGCTGGTTCAGCTTATTTTTACATTGGCTTCCTTATACAACGTCCCTCTGGACCCTATTCTAGAAAATCCTAAAAAATGAACATTACAGTTATGGGCTAGAAAAAAGTTGGACACCTTGAGAAGTTGGAGTCCTATGTGTGGAAAGCTTCACTTGGAAGTAGTTGTAGGAAAAGGAGACAAAGTTCATGAAGGAAGAAAAGCATGTTCAGTTAAGGCAACATTCCCTCGAGCCTCCTAATCAAACCCTCATCTTATATCTTGAGATCAATGGCTCAGACGTTGGCCAGTAAAATTATTTATCTTCATAACTTTAGACTATGATTCATTAAGTCAACAAAATAATACAACACATCAAATGTACTTTTACTAAGTTAAAACTTAGGAAGGATTTTATTAATTAGTTACTCCACCTAAGTAAGAATTTACAAGGCTGATTAATATTCTTCACAAGCTAAGGCACCAAGTTAGTGAAGAATACCTCTTGAGCTTCCATAGCTCAAAAAACTAAAGACTCTTATTTTGTGAAGGTAAAGTGGTCAAGCCTTTTTCAGTGTTGAAAAATAGAGTGATTTTCCAGAAGAATCACCAAGAGTTGAAGATATTTATCCAAGTGAAGCATATATTAGGAGTCCATTATTTTTCTAATCAAAGGAAAGTGTTAAAACCCCCCAAAATTTATAAGAAAATCAAAAAAATATGAAAATAAAATATTTGATGAAAAGTGGATTCTTTTATTTTTTGTGGTGAGAAAAAAAATTGAGGTAGATAGTTGAGTTGAAAAAAAGGTAGACACCTTGAGAAGGTAAAAAGTGTGTAGCAAAGATTCAGTTCAAAGCATTTGTAAGTGAAAGAGATAAAGTTTGTGAAGGAAACAAAGCATTGTGAGGGAAGAAGGCAGAATCCAACAACTTAAGGATTGTGTAGAGTACCCAGTCAAGGCAAGATAGAGTTTTAAAAAACAATTCAAGTCCTAACTCTAATGCCTGTTAGAAACCAAATCCAAGTCCTCACTATGATGTCTATTAGAAATGAACTAAAATGACCCATTAGGTTACAATGTGCAAGAAAGAAATAGTGCATATGTGGAAGAACATTTTCATGGAAACAATGAGGTGATACATGTCTACAGAGGTTGTGAAAAGTCTAGAGAGCATGAGATAAAAAATATTCCATTACTAATTTGATTTGGTCAATATCTTCATACATATAGTTACCCAATACTCCCAAGACAACTTGACTGTACCCTTATTTACCACGTACACATTTTACCACCACCAATACCCAAGGCACATGATACATTTTGTGCCTAGTTGTATCATGAAATGGGAAAATATTTTTCAATCATTTTATGAAGATTCTTAGAAAACATGTATCACACAAAATTCCCTTACTTTTCCCTTTTATAAAACCTAAACAGTTCACTCATGAAAGCTAAGAACTGGTTATATACTAACACGAGGATACATGTCTCCACCTTTCGTGATTGATAAAAAGAGTCTCACTTTTTTATTGAGATGCAGTAAATCCAGCCACATAACTATCAGTTCCAGTTCTAGTTTTTCTAGTCATATTTCTTATTTCTCTTATATATATGCTATAAAAGATGAAAAAATTCGTTACCACTTACGTACAATGGGAAAAGTGATAGCTCTGGTTGGATCTAATTTGCAAGAAAACTAATTCCAAAACTATTGCTATCTCTTATAAATTATTCATATGTTTTAACATTTCTTCGACACATGAAAATTTGGTAATCTTATTACATTGCAAGATTTTTCAAGAGGTTTGCAAGTGTACTGATTTTAACTTCAGTATAACTATAACATGGAAATGAAAAATGGTCAAGCCGGCTTATTATCTGTTACTCGAGAGGGAGATTCCCATCTCGGATTTACTTGGTGACATGGTGACAATCATACATTTTTTTTCTGAGCTATCTAACATATGAAGAGGATCAATTATTGTTTATTTCAATGAAATAAGCATTGAGACATCTCCATGGAATGAAGAATAGGGGAAAGCAGATGATGGGTGCAGAAACAAGGTGAGGAGGAAAACTGAGAAGTGCAAGGCAAGTTTTGGCAGCCTTATCTTCTAGTGAATGAGTCTACACTATTGAAAATACTGTTATTTTCAATGCAACAGTAAATATGTTCAACAACTACAATCTACAATTATGAAATTAGTACATTTTAAAACCAAGATGGTTCGGGCGGATATGAAATAAATGTGGTAGAATCAGATTAATGCATAGGCAATAGGCCTTATTCCTATGGCCTAACCATCTCCATGCTCACTGTCCTTCATGTTTCTAGAGTCAACTTTCTACATAAGCAAATATGAAAAAAAAAAAAAATAGTGTGAGCATACCTTAGCACATGCTTCTGTGATTTGGGTGAGAGTAATGAGAGCACCATGATGTTTTCATGAACTTCATTCATCAGACAAAGTATAGGGGGCATTATCTAGGGGGGACACTTGTAGGTGAGTAAAATAGAGAAGTATGTGTCATTCCATTCATCTCCATGTCATGCCATGTTATATTACGCCATTCCTCTAGGAGACTTTTTTTTATTTCTCTGGTTCATGTTCTCCCAATGTCTTCATGTATGAAGCTACGTGACCCCAAATATATACTTTCGATGGACCTTAGCATCCAAGCTCTTGATTTCCTTTTTATAACCAGAAAAACACTTGTTGCTATGAGGAATATCTAATCCTCCATCCAAAGTACCCTTCAGGGCTCTGAAGACTCTATTGCCAGTGGTGGTCCTCACAAGACCTACATCCAACAATACTCTGAATGGCCTCCTAGAATCCTTTGGCTCAAAATTGTATTCCTCTCCAATGGCCTCCTCATTCCAAACATATTCCTCATCCATCTCGATTTTTTTCATAACATGATGTGCCACTAGGAGACCAATGTATTATGTTGTGACATACTTTGTAAGCCCTACTTCGAGTCCATAAAAATGAAAATCTAGAGGATAACCAACTGACATAAAGAAATATCCCACAAGAGTTGCATATATAATCTATGTCATCAAATCCTTGTTGTTGAATATAATAACCAATCAATATTTAGGTGTGTTCTACTTGTTTTTATCAGGTTCTGTTTCTGAAAACTACGCAATGGGCAGTGTCGATAGTGTGTGCACCAGAGAGCACAACCATATCTTTCAAATTTAAACCTTTGATCTCAAAAGACTACTTCAGTTGCTCCAAGTTTTCAAAAGGTGGAGGAAGGTTTGTCAATGCTTCCTTCATGATTGATACTACACTATCCCTCCGTCCTATGGGAACTCCCCACTATGGCCCTTCCACTATTATTTTTCATTTAACCATCATCATCATCAGTACACTAATATTTCTAGTAGTATTGCAGTGAATGAATTACCATATGAATTGAATCTCTCATAATAAGATACCACACCAGGGCATTGATTTTCCATCTTTGCCTTTGCAGTGTTAATAATTTGATAGCTCCTCAAAGTCCAATTTGGGATAGCATCTTTCTTATAAGGTTCATCTCTATTTGTTTTATTCAATAAAACATATGCATCACATCCTTGCAACCATGTTCATTAACATATCATGACCTTATAATAATAAAAAATAAGGGAAATCAGGTGGATCCTTGCCTTGTAATCGGTTTTCCCCTCTCTCATGTGCTTGAAATTGACTTAAAACCTCTTGAAGTAGGCCTAGGTTTTCTTAGCTTTCACGAAAACCATGGTTGTGGATATCCTCTGTTCTGCTATGGCCTCCTACTCCCCCTTAAATCATCAAAGTTAAGTTCTGGAATACCGAGGCTCTTCAATCCTCTTCTTTTGACTTTTCCTTCCTAAGTCCCCACTCAGAAATTCATTGTCCTATTAATAGTTTAGGAAAGCCCACAACTATGCAATATTGTCTGCCCAATCTGTTATGAATTTTAGATCTATGCATGTTATCCATTGTACGCCACACATATTTAGTTGAGTTTATAAATTGCATTACTAAGAACAAAAAGAATTGTATTAATTAATATCGTAGGTGGCTGGTCCTTCAACAAAATTCCAAGAACTTCTATCTGTAGGCTGTAGCATATAGTTCTTGGAGGCTACAGACAGGCCCTTGCTCAACATTTGACATTGTAAAAAGACCATACAGGCCATACGTAGGATTCCTTTGCATTTTGTGAGACCCTACCATTGGATGGGTATGTGCATGAGTTGGATGGGTGGTTGCTCATGTCATATAATTAAATCATAACCTCTGGTAGTTACTTTCCTTCAATTCATTTTGACATCCTATGCTTCAATTATGAGTGCAATGTGTTGGGAATTGTGGTTATGTACTGCTCTATTGTCTCATGGAGCCAACTCATGAAGGCAGAAAATCAATTATTTCCAACAATCTGTGGGACTCATCTTGCTCAGAAATTCTGAAGTACCCAGGCTCTTGAATCCTTATACATGAAAATTCGTTGTAATTTCAAAACCTACATACTTAGATTGCATTGTCATTGTCGTGGATGACACTGCATATGAAGTTGTAGTTATTGGGATCCATTGGTGGGATGAAAATATATTGATCAAATATCGTGGGAGGCTTTCCTGAGGATTTAATCCTGTAAATAGGCACCGAGCTTATTTACTACAACGGAGAATTCTACACATACTATTAACTGCAAGAGGTGTGGGGAGGGGCTGGTGGTATCGCATGTTTCACCATTCCTTTAGAGGAGGGAACCAGTTGAATGCCATTCCCATCCTTTTTTTAGCATTCCCTGAGAAATTGCAGAAGGATATTTTTCATTGGCCACACATGATCACCTGGGTTCTACTATTGGTGTTGGTTGTACTAGACCGATTGACTCAACTATGATTTGATTGCATCCATATACATAGGAAAAAAATCGGGCATTGGTCGAAAGACATCGTTGATGAGCCTCCATCATGGAAGAGGACCATCTTTGGCTTCATTGTCATGGCTACAATGGAATCTTGATTGGGTGGAGATAGAGGCTTTGTACAACTAGCTGGTGGCTGGGTTGACATAGACCCTGAATGACGTACCATAAAGTAATATTGTGATCTTTCCAAAGGTGATTTTATGCACTTTATGCGAATATTAATCTTTGTTTCTATTCTATTTCTTTAAAAAATATTCTAACCACAACATAGAGTAGCAGAGAAATAAATGGGAAGAATACCTTTTTGATGGAATTGAACTCAAACTAGCAGGTGGACCTTGATGGCGGTTTGTGTGGGTAGTGCCAATCCATGTGATCTGCTTCCTGAGAAGCACAACCATTGTAGGGATTTCCATTGAACTCATGTTGGACATGAAAAAGCTTCAGGGCCAGAGCATCCCGGGGCTTCTCCTTGCAGATATTTATCAACACCTCTTCCTGACCTCTCTGCTCATTTCCTGCGCCCATGAAGTGCATTATTAGGGATAAAAAAATCATAGAAGAGGTTTTTTATAAACCCCTCTCACAGAATTAAATTTTCGTTATGTTCCTGCCTAAAACTCATTAACTTTTTATCCCAATTATTCGAGTTTCTTTTTATTTTTCTTTGTTTTGAGTTGGGTATGGTTTTTTTAATAGTGTAAGCCATAAAAGTTGTTTGGTTTTATTTTTTTCACCCCATAAAATGGGTAAAAGTGGAACTTTAAAATCATTTCTTTCAATTTAAATTAAGGTTTTTCATATACAATGGATTAAAGTTGGGAGGGAAGATTGTGGTATTGAACTAATTATTTTTAATTAAAAATTAAAAATTATGTAAATAAAAATAAATTATTTTAAATAATTAGTGGTAATTCATGGAAAATATGTAAAAATTAAAAGATAAACACAATAAGTTGATTTCCTAATAATCCAGATAAATATGTCTTATTGACTTCTACAATTTGTCATCTTGAGAGAGATGGAAATTTGGACCATGCCCAAATCACCAAGATTGTTCCATGTTACACACATGGCCAATGTGAGCTACCAAACCATGGAAAATTTGAAATTGAAATTTATATTGATATCCCCTATATACAAAATAGGTCAAGAAGACTAGAGATTATACCCATCATGAGAATACCATATAAAAATGTGGGGTGTGTGGGAAAGGTGCCCCACATAGATGAGAAATAAATAACCATTGAGGTGAACTATAAAACTATTAACCTAATAACCATAAATGAAACAACAACGTGTCAAAACCTAGGCATAAAAGAAGTTTATACCAAGGAAGAAAAACCTAAACATTAAGAAAATAACGAGACAACAATGGAGGAACACAACCAACCATGTCCAAATAGAAGTAAAATTGAAACCAAGAGAGTAGGGAGAATTTGGGCACCTAATTAGCAGAATTTTATAGGTTCCAATAGCTCCAAGTCAAATTAATGATATATTTCATAAAAGATTACAACATACAATGAACTTATGGCATACATAAATTAAAGAATAAAATTTATTCCAGGATGTTAATGAAAACAATCTAATCAAAATGGAATTTTGGAATCCCAATATTTCAATCAAAGTAAAATTAAGTTTCCCCAGTAGATACATAGGAAATCCATGAATTTTCACTAAGCTTACAAATGCAAAAAAAAAATCAAAAGTGATAACACCTACCAAAACCAAATAATTTGATCATCAACTTCAATGTATTCATGATACTCCATATGGTCTTTCCAATCATGTACACATAAATATTAACCCTTCCCATACAACATTAGATCCATATATTCAAGTTATAAAACTAGAAGAAATTTTAGTGTTGAATTCCCAAGAAAATAAAAAAACCCCTAGGCAAAGCATTTAACTTACTCTACAACTGGGGTCACAAAATGACATTGAATCAACATTTTAACATTTATTTTCAATTCATACTATTTAGTATTTACAACCAAGTCCCTACCTCCTTGAAAAAGTTTCATGACCTTTTTGGAACCGAGTTCTTCAACTCTTGTTACAAACATGAGTCCTAGTAGATCCGAGTCTAGAATATCTGAATCCATTTCCAATATTACCTTGCAACTTGAATACAATTATGGATCTGCATATTGTGTACCTTCCTAAGAGATATAGAGACCAACCAATTGTTTGAAGAAATGTTTGAGCTAGGACCATGTCAATTTTCACCCTATGTATCAATGCCAAACCAATAACATGACCACAAATTTGAAATAGGATAGATGACCCAGATTCACTCTAGATGTTGCAGTTGGAAGGAACAAAATGATCATATATTTGAGTGACCAGATAGTTTCAAACCCACGATGTGTTGAGAAGAGTGGTCAATATCTAGAGAAGAGAAAATTTATGAATATTTTATTTGTATTTGACACATAGCTTGGAGCACTAATTTTGGATCACAGGAAATACTTTGTCAAATGACCTAACTAATTGAAAATTTCCTCATTAATAAGGAAATATCAAAGAGTGGAACATAATTATACAAAACAAGTATTAGACACAATATGATAAATAAACATTAAATGATAATAGAGGATAGCTTGTTAAAGGACATGAGTTATTTCAAAACTATGCCCTCAACTAAAATTTTCCAAGGTTAATATTTACCTAATAATTGAGGACAACTTGTTGAAGGAAAAAAATTATTTCAAAACCACACCTTGGATGTGAATGCCTTTATGGCTAAATATTGCACTAAAATTCACTAATCTCGATATCTACCTAATTCTTTTACAGAGTCCATAAAATTGAAATGGCACATTTACATCATATTTCAAAAATCTTGTATAGCAATACATACAAAAATTTAGTGGGTTAAATATGTAATATTCCTAAATTAGCTTGCAGCTAATTGGAATATTAGTTTTGTTTCCAACACCTAGTTAGATGAATAAATGGGTAAGGAGGCCCATACATATCTTAAATAGGCATAAAATCCCTCCTAATGTGAAAAGGGATCATAATAATAGCTAGATCTAGCACCCTCATGTGTGAACAGGGGAAAATACATGTGGACAAGGTTAAGTTTGACCAAGTTAGCAATGCTGGTATGGATGGAGTAGCTCATCAATAGAGACAACATAGTGATAGTGGGAGGAAGATTCCTTAAAGGTGGAAACCCTAAGGAGTGGGACCCAAGGTAAGAAGGCTCACACTTGTTTATAAGGAGGGCAAGTTAGCCATAGTGAGGCATGTTATGGTTTATTGATTTTATGGTCTACATGACTATTGTGCATTCTTCAACTATTTAATTGATATTGTTGTGATGTTTAGCATCGGGTGTTATCGAGCAGGAATACCATATCCTTTTCTTCAGAGGCCTCTTGGGGGAGCTTTCACTTCATTTTCCATACTCAGGATTAAGGCCAAGCTTCAGTCTTCAGCTACAGTGTGGTTTCTGCATAAGATTGTGTTGTGTTGCAAGGTGTTGTAATCGAGGGTTGAGAAACCCACTTCTGGAGCTAGTTTTTTAGAGGAGGAAGCATTCTTCTCTTTCGGAGATCGGTGAGGAATATTCTGGAGCATATTTCAGATCTTGGCACCAAGCTAACCTATTTTCCATATCCTACAGCACATTATCCCTCTTGGACTATGTTATTTCAGTGAGCATTTGCAGTGAAGGGTTGCAGTGTTTGATCGGAGGGTGAGATCTTCAGTGATTGGATAGACTTTCACTTGAAGGATCTATTGGAGGAGATCCATTCATTATATGTATCATCTATAACCATCTTCATCTAGTTCTTGATTTGCAACTTCTATTCAGTCCTAGGGCTCCATTCCAACATTTTTTTATTTTTGCATATTTCGGGAAATCCGTCCCGAGTTACCTTGAAAATGTATTTGGGAATTTAGATCTTTACTCCCGACATTGTATGAACCATATATTTTCAGATTTGTGTATTTACACTTTCCAAAGCAATAGTTATACTTAATAAAACTGCACTGTCATAGCCTTGGGCATTATTTGTGTAGCAGTGTTCTTCATATTTCATGTACATGCTCTCTTGAGGCTTGTGTTGTCTAACTTGAGTGATTATATCCTCAAGATCTTGTATATATTTTCTGCTATGAAATTAATATGATGGCTATATGATATTATAACATTTTATGTGTTGTTTTATCACTGATATTTCCATTATTGTGTTCATATATTGCTACTTCCCCATTTGGGATACTACAGTGGTATTAGAGCATAATCTTGGCTCAGTCTGTGGATCTCAATGATTATGCTATCAAGAGAATAAGAAGAAGAAGAGAAAGATTAGAATGATGGAGAGAATGATCTTGGTCTCATCACTTTTTAGATCTATGAAGAACCTCACCAAGGAGGTTAAGCAGATGAAAGAGAAAATATGCAATGAAATGTTTAGGGGGTTTCAAGAAAAGGAAGGACCATGTACTTCCTATTCTCAAAAGAAAGAACCAATGTTGCAGCAAGATCAAAATAATTACACGTTGCCCTTTACTTTCTAGGGAGAAGACAAGAGGCATGAAGATGGAGGGCACTTGGAACATGAGATCCTGAGTAGATACCTTGCAGAATACAAGTCTCATCCTAGAGCTTTCAAGAAGACTCTAACTCTTCCTCAGTTTATTCAACTTGAAGAAGAAAGGAGGCCTTGCAGCAATAGGAGAATGAGGGGAAATAGTTTTCTATTGTCTACTTTTGATGGATCATCCACATGTATAGCAAAGGCTTGGGTGATGAAGCTAGATCCATTCTCCCTACTGCATGCAGTGGTAGAAAGAGAAGCTGTTGAGATTGCAGCATTGCACCTTGAGGTTAAAGCTAATAGTTGGTGGTTAAACCATTTGGATCATGCAAGAGTTACTGCTTTTGCAGATTTCACTCAAAGGGTGATCAAAATATTTGACAAGAAGAAATCATAGGGGGAGGAGCCTTCACCACCACTTGAGAAGACTTGTACCAGCGCTGACATAACTATGGAGGAGCAGCCATCATCTTCAGCAGCTAGGGAAGCCAACACATTGGAGGAAGGAACTCTTGTAGCCATACAAGATGTTCCCAAGCTTCACCAAGGTATGCATAAGTTTCCACTTTCTGTTATTTTAGCAAATCTTATGGAGGGTTGTGGAGATCTTCCTTTGCATGACCAAGGGTCAACACATACTATTGATTTGGAGCAGCAAACTTGCACTTCACTGTGCATCCTTGAGCTGTTCAAGGAAGGTATAATAATCATCCTCATGTGTCATTATTGAGCTACACACAACACTCGGGGTTGGGGTGTGGACTTGTGGAGGATAGGATGAGCTTTTTCCTAAACAATCGAATGTAGAACTCTATGTTCAGCATTGAGTTTGAGCATGAGATAGCCAATACACCAATGAGGGGATTAACAGCGTTGTCATTAATCAGTAGTGAGGAGTTGGGGGCCCAGCTATCATTAGAGCATCCTGATGACCATTACGCTTGTATGACATTGGATGAGCAGATGGTCAATGAGAGACACTTTGTCCTTCATCATTGTAGTGGATCTATTGGGATGAGAATTGCACATGCCTATGAGGAGGCTTTTCCTACAACATACTTGGATCCTTATGGATTCAATATGGTCGTTGGTGTGGGATCTTCTCTAGGAGATCTCCGAGAGGTTGCATTTCAACATCCCATGAAATGCAAAGGTATAAATCTCATTTGGGAGGATAATATTCCTCATTGGAGGATTACCAAGATGGAGCATAATGGGAGACACCCACATGTGGATGAATGATTATGGATGGTGAGAAAGAGGTTGGTGAGCCACTTGCATATATATGACATAGGGTAGCAAGAGTCATGGCTGCGTTGGCTACTCTTGAAAGAGTTTGGCCATCATATGACATATCCTTCTTCTAAGGGTATGATGGTGGAGGAAACTTGGCAGGACACTTGCATCATTTAGTAGCAAGGAGGTTGGGTGCATTATGTTGATGTGACATTATTCATGTTAGTCATCATATCTTCACCTCATGATTTGTATGATGGAGGTGTGAGGGAGCAACAAGAGTTATTGTTGCTTTAGCTACTCTTGGGAGAGTATGGGCATAATTTTTCCCATACTTGGTGTTGTCGCTCCTAGAGACAACCTTGAGTTGTATAAATACCAGTGCCTAGTACATCATAAATGCAAGGAGAATATGACTAAACTGAATGCAGTCAGAAATGTTTGGCTCTCATGCAACTATCACTCAGATGAATGGTTTTAATAAGGGTCGAACCAAGACCCCAAATTTAAACACAACAACTAGGAAAACTGCAGATAATGAGTACAAAATGCAATAAGTAAATGCAGCAGAAAACTCTAAAACAGAATTTTGTAAAGGGGGCTGACTTCTAAAATGAATACATATTTATCAAGTTATATGTGATCGATGACTATGGCAGAATATGGAGTAAGATATCAACTATAACCAGGCTTATTCAAAGAGAAGAATCCATTGTAGTTAGTATCAGAAGAATGGTGGAAGAGATAGAAAATGAACAATGTATCAGGCCTGGGCCATATTTAAAGTGTTATGGATGTATTAAACATGAGTATCTTCTATGATAAATTCAGGTCCAAACATGGGAGCACTCGCATTCCAAAAACCTGTAGATACGAGAAGGATGTAGAAATACAAAATGAGCACTTATATTAAAAGACACAGATAGAGAGAGTTACAAATTGTGAATCATCCCGAGCGGAATCTCCAACTCCAACAAAACTTCTTATTACTGAATCCGTATGGGATCTTCAAACATCCACTATCAAAGTTCAGACAGAACACATACAGAATACTCAAGCTAGTGAGTCCTTTGGAAAATCTAGAACCTTTTGTTAGTGTTTTCTTCCTATTTTTATAACCTTTGATTCCTATGCGCGAGAAGATATTTTTCAAAAATATCTTCCCCGCGTGCTTGTATGCTATTGCAGGTCTAAATAAAAAATAGAAATGATGATGAGGTATAACTGCCTCTCATTATCTTACAACGCAGGCCTAAAGCCGTTTCTAACTAAAATGTAAACAATTTACTAATCTGAAAGTAACAATTGCAGGAGTGAAATAAGGATTTCACCCGAAATGACAAAGTGAAAAGAACATAAGGTAAAAGGCCATGCGGGCCTAGTCATGAATGATCATAGCTGTTTGATGAGGTGGATCCCCTACTGCTGCTGGCGAAGGCAATATCGTTAGTCATGGCAAGGACTGGCCTTCTGTGCTGGATAATGCGGTACTGCTAGTAGTGGAAGAGTTGGCCTTCTGTGCTGGAGGTTCCTATAGAATGGCCAATGGCCATGATCCATTGACTTGGACGTAGAATTGACCCTCTTCATATTTTTCCTCTGCTACCTGGGCATGGAGGATCGTCAACCTCGGCCTCGAGTCACTGTGATTGGCTATGAGATGGCTCGCATACTTAAAACACCATGAAAACCTGCACAAATAGAAAACATAGTTAAATAAATCCTGCGATGAGGGTGTTTTGGTTCCTATGTTTTGGCCAGATTAGCAAGACCAAAAGATAAGACAACATCAAACCACTTTGGGATCCTAGGATCTAGCCCTCCTGGATCCAGAGAGGGATCTCTCTATAAATGTAAAAAATGATATGTCTTTAAAGCTCAAAATGAGGTATTAGGCTAGGTATGAAGCACAAGGGTTTTTTATTTTGTTTTTTTGGTTGGATTGGTTTGAGATCATTAAATGAGAAGGTTATGGAAGTAAAGAAGGAACTAAATAGAAGAATTTTTCAGCATGGGAAGATAAGTTAAGAGAAAGGTTAATCCATTGGGCTATGGAGTCATGAAAGGATTTTAATTGCATAACAACTATCCAAGGGTTTCCATAGGGAAAGTCATCTATACTAATGGATCCTTTTAGATAGATGGTGGAATGGAACATTAAGAATGGGTGAAAGAAAGAAGCCAAAGTGTAGCCTAAGATCAGGCCAGATGTCATTTAAATCCAATCCTACATTTGACATACCTCAAAGGAAACTCTCAATAAGACACAAAGGGCATCTTAAGATCAGGTCAGATGTCATTCAAATCCAGACCTGATTTTAGCATACTCTCAAGGAAGATGATCTAGCAGTCCTCATAACCACTTTCCGAATAGTAGAAAAACATTAAAGATTGAACATAGAGCAAGGCCTAAGATTAGAGAAGGACTTTTAACCTTCAATGCTTTTGACACTAGCTCAAAGGGATCTTAGAAAGGCCAACTGTTGGAAAAGGACCCTATTGGACAGGGCTAACACTAAATCCCCAGTATCCCAATTTTTCCAGCTGAAACCAAACAAGAACATCTAAGAAAACAAACTCCAAATTCATACATTAGTAAGCATAGACCAACCAACTTCTATACT
The DNA here is from genome assembly GCA_034641835.2 of Pinus albicaulis. Taxonomy (NCBI): domain Eukaryota; kingdom Viridiplantae; phylum Streptophyta; class Pinopsida; order Pinales; family Pinaceae; genus Pinus; species Pinus albicaulis. The sequence continues at coordinate 1,073,925,550 of CM076579.1, read as the reverse complement.
GGTTAAATTATGATGAATTTTCTCTTAGATACACAATCAGTAGAAAACATCAAAGATAAGAAGAGGAGGAAGAATTAGGGTACTTTGCAGCAGTACATCCTAAGCTAGATAACTAATTCTTATCAGAGAATAATGGGCAGTGTGGAAAGCATGAAATGAGACAATTGCAGTAAGAGAAACATCACCCGTAATATAGACCAAGATCCTGTGAAATTTCTTGATTAATTGATGTACAAAACCAGTCACATACTCTGAGCTCAATGGCTCTTTACATTCTAACTTCTCCTCCTAGCCTACTAAATTACAAACTACTCAACTACTTCCCCCAATAACAGTTCTAACAGTCGATAAAATCCCTATCAACCAACAACAACCTTTACACTGTATTCTTTGGAGTTCTTATATGAGAATGAGTGATAACAGGAGTAGATGTAAACTTAATTATTTCATTATGACAGAGGAGAAGAAGGTCGAGTGCTCATTCTGCATAATGGCTATGTATTGACAAATTGGTACTCTTTAGGCTGGTTCAACAGTCTCTGTCAGGTTGACAGCAACTTCAACTATGTTCTTTGAAGTACTTTCTGACTGTAGGTACTCAGTTTTGCCTTCTGAAACAAGTAATGTCGCTAGAAGGTCTGCAAGGTCTCCCATACTTCCATAACTATTCTCCTGAAAGTTTTTTAAGGCCCCTGTCAGTGTAATAACATGATTCAGTGTTCGATGGAAGATGGTAGAAGTGATGTATATAGTCCTTTTGGAGAAAAAGTGTTCTGATAATATTAAAACACAGATATGGATTGTTTCATGTGTTTTAGGCTTCATTAAGCCTCTTAATCATCTTTATGGTCTTCACTATGTCTTTGTCCTCTTAGTCATTGGATTATAGCATTCAAATCCTCAATAATTGACTCTAATCCTTTAATTCTCTTTACTGGTACTCTTTTATGCTTCTGTGACAGTCTTTCTATGGTCTAGATCACCATTATGGTGACAGTGGAGATAGAATGAATTCATCTCTCTGTAAACCCTACAAAAACACAATAAACCTGTTATAAGATCCAAGGGGAGTGAGAGGAGGAATGTTGTGGAGGCCCATGGAGATGGGGGCGCTATGCGAGGAAAATGGTTGATGCAGGCAAAAAATGGAGGAAAACCATGTGGAATAGAGGAAAAACAGTCTGATGAAGGTTTGTGGTGAAGAGGATTTTAGGTTGTCTGATTAGAAAAATCCCCGGTGATCTACGGTTAATATTGCACGATGGGATTGTTTGGAAGGTTAGATGGATGGATGATGAATGGAGGTAAGATCAAATGTGAGCCGTCGGATTGAAGAAACCAATGGCTGAGATCGGTGGATGAGATTGGTTGGGAGAATAAGTGAAGGGACAATGGGTAGAGGTAAGAATAAATTTGGGCTATTAGATTAGTTTGATGGACAGCCAAGATCATTCGGTGGCATCGCTTGAAAGGCTAGATGGGAGGCAGAGGGAAAAATGCGAGATCGAGTATGAACCGTTCGATCAAATCAACTGACGGAAGAGATTAAAAGTAAAGTTCAATGTGGAGGGCGGTAAGCGGAAAACCAGAATGGTTTTCGTGTGAGGCTGAGGGTGGTAAGTGGAATTCGCAAAAACAATAAGATTCCACTCATCGCGCGCCACGTGGCAAAACAAAACCACCCATAACACACGATTTCAAACCATTAACATTCGTACACAGAAAAAACGCAATATGCCTTTAAGCCGTTGGATGTGGGGCGGGAAGTTCTAACGATGGAAAAGACAGTGCGACGAGGGAAAGTGCGTGGGCGGAAAACAGGCCATCGGGTTCATCGGGTTAATTGTTGTTTGTTGGATTTGCATGAATTAATGGCTATGATTAGAAGATGGGGTGCAGTGTCTTTTCAAAGGGTAAGGTTATATGTTTGGCAGAAACAGTTTCTGGCCAAGGAAGGTTATATGTTTGGCGGAAACATTTTCTGGCCGGGGAAGGTTATATGTTTGGCGGAAACAGTTTCTGGCCGTTGGATCTATAGATCCAACGGTGGAGATTAAAAGGTGAGGTTATGGAGCAAAGGCTCAATGCAGTGGAAAAATTCGGAGGAACAAAGGAAAAGTCAGAAATGAAAGGCTCCGATTGCGATTTGCGATTGGGGCTAGTGCCTAGTCCTGGGCGCAGGATATAGGGGGGAGGTGTTAATAGAAATAAGCCCTCAGGGGCTTGACACTATAAAGAAGTGGGGAAAGGTATTTTATGTGTTTTAAAGGTATTTTTTGGGGTTTTAGCGCCCGATTGCAGGGCCAAAGGTTTATGAAGAAAGGGGTTGAGCCCTATAAGCCCTTAGGGGATATAAGACTGATATAGTGTAAAATAGGGTATTTTAGGCCAAAAACAAATTTTTTAAGGCTAAATGGGGAGTTCCGGTAGGGGAAAAAGAAAATTTTTAAACCAAATCAAGGGAGCTGTAAAGTTTAAAAAGGGGATTTTGATGATTTAGAGGGCTCATGAAAGGATTTTGGAGGAAATTTAGAAAGGGGAAAGTGGTGAAAATGAATACACAGTGGGAATGATAATGGGGCAAATGGAGACTTTTCTGAGACCAGTTTCTTTCACAAACAGTGAGGCTTTTCAATGGAAACAGAAGTGAATATTTCTTCAAAGGGAAAAAGACACATGGAGGCTTCAAGGATGAAATATTTTCAAGGGAAATGTTTCTCTTGAAGACTCGGAACATATTTAGCCACCTATTTGCTTGAAAAAAAATTATAGGTGGCTAATAGTGGCTCCAGATGGGGATGGCATCTTCTTGAAGGTGTCAAGAATCTCAGAAAATAATCTTTGGAAGTAGGCCAGATGCCTAGTAATTGACACATATTTTCCCTTTCTTTGATCAGCTTCCACAAACCATGAAGACATCATATCAATAGAAAACATTCTCCCAAGAAACTACCTACCCATTCTACTGTCCTCACATTTTTTTTCTTCAAGGTGCATTTAGACTTGCAGACCTTTCACATCATCATTTTTTGCAACAAGAAAATAAAACCTATTCTACTGCTACCCTTATTACTCCATGAGACCAGATTAAACAGTTGGCCTCATAGCTTCTCTACCTAAACTAATATCTTCTAGGATTAAACTATTTAGCAGATTTCTTTCTTTACATTCTAAAACAAAATTTGAAACACATCCAAACCAGGACTAGATTGTCTGGTCTGCTGTGGGTCCATGGCATAAAGACAAATTGCACATGAACTGAACTTTGCAGGAATCAAAAACAACTAACTAAATGCTCACAGGCTGAGCTTTATTGATATTTCCTACCTACCCTACTCTAACTTGAGATATTTACATGTCTAGCTTACAAACTCTATTTTCCAATACATCTAGTCAATCAGATGATCCCATGACTGGTATTTTCTACTCAATTCTTTGAGCATGATGGATAGGCAGGGCCACTCCCATTCTCTTTGTTTTTCAACAATAGCTTTTAAAATATTTCTTGTTTCCTGCAACAAGCTGCTCTTGATGACCTTTGATCCTTATTCAAATGTTTGCAGGAATTGAGCATAAGGATCATGAAATGATACCTGGTTGTGAGTATTTGACAAGCAGTTTTCAACCAATATTTATTCCTCTTCCACTGGATCAAAGAAAATATTATTTTGAGAAATAAAATCTCCCTCATCTTCATCATCATCTGAACTGGAGGACTCATCATATTTGGCTGTGTTGTCCTCTTGTGGCTCTGAGATCTTCTAACTGGGTGGACTAAACTCTGTGAAAAAATTAACATATTGTTGAGCAGGGGTTTCTTTGATTACCTCCACCCCTTCAAGAGAAGGTTCAAGATATTCGTCTTGCTCAATATTTTCTCCATTGCTTTCTTCCTCATCCTCTGCGCTTAAAGGCTGCTGACTTCCATCCTCATGGAAATTATTACTGATGATCCGATATATAACAAAGTGAAGATTCAATGAATCTTCATCTGCTATCAAGCTTTCAACACTTTCTTCATCAGTATCATAGATAGCCTGCATTGGCTCATTGCTTTCTTGAAGTTGAAGGTCATGATCTTCTTCTCATGAATCTACTGATGATGGTCCTGCAAGCTTGGCTTCCCTTTGGAAAAAATCATCATGAGATAGATCAAAACTAGGAGAATCATAATTGTAAGCAATGTTACCCATCAAATCCATTGGATTCTCAGCAAGTCTTTCTTCAAAATAGTCTGCAAGTTCATCTTCTGATTTGAAATCTTGTTCATCATACATGCTTTTCATGTGGCTCATGTCTTGCAGAGATCTAGTTTGCTTTTCCTGAGGACAAGGTGTAGGTATTTTCCAATAATCATTTATAGTTTCAGCCTCATATTGTCCCTCTTCTATGTTTAGCAAGGTGTTGGCTGTCTCTATCAATTTTTCCAGCTTTTTTTCTAAAGAGATCAGCCTTATTTGCTCTGCTTGGTCCTTCTTTAATGCTTTCAATCTTTCCTCCCTGCACCACAGGTTGTATTCGACAGTAATTGCTATGTTCTACATTTCCTCCAGGCTAGAAGGCTCTCTTTCTGTTATATGGAATTCCACCTCAGGGTCAAAGAACTCGGATAGTGCAATAGAGCCCATCCCAAAGGTGGTTTTATGTCAGAAGGTATTGCATTGTATACCTTATTAAACCTGGCTGAAAATTTCTGTACTGTCTCTCCTGGTTCTCTTCTCAAATTATGGTATTCTTCTAGGATGAGAAAGACATTTCCTGGGACTACCCATTTATCAAGGAAAACTTGAGCAAACTGCTGAAAATTGATGATACTTGCAGCTGGAATATCTTTAAATAAACTCTTAACATATCCTTGCAATGATAAGGCAAACATTATAATACGCACATCATCTTCTTCTATTTCATATAAGTCAAGTAAATCCTCAAGCTTTTGAACATGCTGCCCAGCAGTGATCTTTGAATTTTCTCCATAAAAAAGGGGCAGCTTATTTGTAAGTCCTGCAGGAAGGGGTTGGAAGATAAGAGACAAAACCAGAGGCTTATATATTTCTATGACCTTTGTGGGTGTAAGTAGTGCAACAAGAGGCTTATAACTGCTTGAAGTTTCATTAGGATTAGGAGATGCAGCATGAGGCTCTAGTTTCACTATGTCTTTCACAGGTGTATATGTCTGCTCATGGTTTGAAGACTGAGGCTTCAAGATATTTCCCATACTCAATGTGGATCTCATCTTTGTATACTTGATCAGGCTTAAAGTAGGAAATAATGTAGTGGTAGATAAAAAAAATGAATTCTTTAAAACAAATCTAGCCTAAATGTTATATCCTTCTATGAGGTCTGGCCATATTTCAGGTTCTTCCTCCAGTGGATTCTTTAGGTCTATTAGGGATTTTGGACTCGCTAGGTGGAGGATTTTGAATGTTTGAAGCAGGATTCTATCCACCATCAACAATTAAATACCAATCTAACAAGAGATTTTGGGCCTTCTGAGGTTCTAAGGGTGTTTAAGATGAAACTTACTCAGAAGGTTCCCCAGCGGAGTCGCCATTATGTTGTGGGTCCTATGTTTTGGAGAGATTGGCAAGACCAAAAGATAAGGCAACATCAAACCACTTTGGGATCTTAGCATCTCGCCCTCCTAGATCCAGAGAGGGATCTCTCTATAAATGTAAAGAATGATATGTCTTTAAAGCTCAAAATGAGGTATTAGGCTAGGTATGCAGCACAAGGGTTTTTTATTTTGTTTGTTTGGTTGGATTGGTTGGAGATAATTAACTAAGAAGGTTATGGAATTAAATAAGGAACTGAATAGAAGGATGTTTCAACATCGGAAGATAGGTTAAGAGAAAGGTTAATCCATTGGGCTATGGAGTCATGAAAGGAGTTTACTTGCATAACAACTATCCAAGGTTTTCCATAGGGAAATTCATCTATAATAATGGATATTTTTAGATAGATAGTGGAATGGAACATTAAGAATGGGTGAAAGAAAGAAGCCAAAGTGCAGCCTAAGATCAGGCCAGATGTCATTTAAATTCAGGCCTGCTTTTAACATACCTCAAAGGAAATTCTCAATAAGACACAAAGGGCAGCTTAAGATCAGGTCAGATGTCATTTAAATCCAGACCTGATTTTAGCATACTCTCAAAGAAGACGATCTATCAGTCCTCATAACCACTTTCAGAATAGTAGAAAAACATTAAAGATTGAACATAGAGCAAGGCCTAAGATCAGAGAAGGACTTGTAACCTTCAATGCTTTTGACACTAGCTCAAAGGGATCTTAGAAAGGCCAAATGTTGGAAAAGGACCCTAGTGGACAGGGATAACTCTAAATCCCCAGTATCCCAATTCTTCCAACTAAAACCAAACAAGAACATCTAAGAAAACAGACTCTAAATTCATACATCAGTAAGCATGGACCAGCCAACTTCTATACTGGTTAACTTATGATGAATTTTCTCTTAGATGCATAATCAGCAGATAAAATAAAAGATAAGAAGAGCAGGAAGCATTAGGGTACTTTATAGCAGTATATCCTAAGTTAGATAACTAATTCTTATCATATAATAATGGACAGTGTGGAAAGCATGAAATGAGATAATTGCAGTAAGAGAAACATCACCCGTAATATAGACTAGCATCCTGTGAAATTTCCTGATTAATTGATGTGAAAAAACAGTCACATACTCTAAGCTCAATGGCTCTTTACATTATAACTTCTCCTCCCAGCCTACTAAATTACAAACTACTCAGCTACTTCCCCCAATAACAGTTCTAACAGTCGATAAAATCCCTATCAACCAACAACAACCTTTACAATGTATTCCTTGGAGTTATTATGTGAGAATGAGTGATATCAGGAGTAGATGTAAACTTAATTGTTTCATTATGATAGAGGAGAAGAAGGTAGAGTTCCCATTCTACATAATAGCTCTGTATTGACAAATTGGTACTCTTTAGGTTGGTTCAACAGTCTCTGTCAGGTTGACATCAACTCCAGCTATGTTATTTGAAGTACTTTCTGACTGTAGGTACTCTATTTTGCCTTCTGAAATAGTTAATGTGGCTAGAAGGTCTGCAAGGTCTCCCATACTTCCATAACTGTTCTCCTGAAAGTTTTTTAAGGCCCTTGTTAGTGTAATAACATGATCCAGTGTTCAATGGAAAATGGTAGAAGTGATGTAGATAGTCCATTTGGAGAAAAAGTGTTCCGCTGATATTAAAACACAGATATGGCTTGTTTCATGTGTTTTAGGCTTCATTAAGCCTCTTAATCATCTTTATGGTCTTGACTATGTCTTCATCCTCTTAATCATTGGATTATAGCATTCAAATCCTCAATAATTGACTCTAATCCTTTAATTCTCTTCACTGGTACTATTTTCTGCTTCTGTGACAATATTTCTGCGCTCTAGATCACCATTACGGTGACAGTGGAGACAGAATGAATTCATCACTCTGTAAACCCTAGAAAAACACAATAAACATGTTATAAGATCCAAGGGGAGTCAGAGGATGAATGTTGTGGAGGCCCATGGAGATGGTGACGCAATGCGAGGAAAATGGTGGATGCAGGCAAAAAACGGAGGAAAACCATGTGGAATGGAGGAAAAATAGTCTGATGAAGGTCTGTGGTGAAGAGGATTTTAGGTCGTCTGATTAGAATAATCCTTGGCGATCTACGGTTAATATTGCACAATGGGATTGTTTGGAAGGTTAGACGGATGGACGATGAATGGAGGTAAGATCAAACGTGGGCCGTCAGATTGAAGAAACCAATGGCTGATATCGGTGGATGAGATTGGTCGGGAGAATAAGTGAAGGGACAATGGGCGGAGGTAAGAATAAATTTGGGCTGTTAGATCAGTTTGATGGACGACCAAGATCATTCGGTGGCATCGCTTGAATGGCTAGATGGGAGGCAGAGGGAGAAATGCGAGATCGAGTATGAACCATTCGATCAAATAAACCAATGGTGGAGATTAGCAGTAAAGTTCAATGTCGAGGGCGGTAAGCGGAAAACCAGAATGGTTTTCGTGCGGGGCTAAGGGTGGTAAGTGGAATTCACAAAAACAACACGATTCCACTCATCACGCGCCATGTGGCAAAACAAAACCGCCCATATCGTGCGATTTCAAACCATTAATGTTCGAACGCAGAAAAAATGGGATATGCCTTTAAGCCATTGGATGTGGAGTGGGAAGATCTAATGGTGGAAAAGACAGCACGACGGGGGAAAGTGCGCGGGCGGAAAACGGGCCATCGGGTTCATCGGGTTAATTGCTATTTGTTGGATCTCCACAAATTAATGGCTATTATTAGAAGATGGGGCACAGTATTTTTTGAAAGGGGAAGGTTATATGGCTGGCGGAAACAGTTTCTGGCCATTGGATCTATAGATCCGACGGTGGAGATTAAAAGGTGAGGTGTTGGAGCAAAGGTTCATCACATCGGGAAATTTCGGAGGAACAAAGGAAAAGTCGGAAACAAAAGGCTCTGATTGCGATTTGCGATTGGGGCTAGCATAGGTTATATGGGGGAGGTGTTAACAGAAATAAGCCCTTAGGTGCTTGACACTATAAAGGAGCGGGGAAAGGTATTTTATGCTTTTTAAAGGGATTTTTTGGGGTTTTAGCACCCAGTTGCGGGGCCAAAGATTTATGAAGAAAGGGGTTAAGCCCTATAAGCCCTCGGGGGCTATAAGACTGATATAGTGTAAAATAGGGTATTTTAGGCCAAAAACAGAGTTTTTAAGGCTAAATGGGGGGTTCCGGTAGCGGAAAAAGTAGATTTTTAAACCAAATTAAGGGAGCTATAAGGTTTAAAAAGGGGATTTTGATGATTTAGAGGGCTCATGAAGGGATTTTGGAGGGAATTTAGAAAGGGGAAAAGTGGTGAAAATGAATACATTGTGGGAATGATAATGGGGAAAATGGAGACCTTTCTGAGAGCAGTTTCTTTCACAAACAGTGAGGCTTTTCAATGGAAACAACAGTGAAGATTTCTTCAAAGGGAAAAAGACACATGGAGGCTTCAAGGATGAAAGATTTACAAGGGAAATGTTTCTCTTGAAGACTTATAACATATTTAGCCACCTGTTTGCTTGACAAAAATTTATAGGTGGCTAACAGAGGGATAGACTACTTCAGAAGGCTCAGGTGAAGGTGGAAGAGCAGTGCAGAGGTAAGGAATGCAGCAGAAGCATTTCCATGGTGAAAGCAAAGTTTAAATCTTATTTGGAGCAAAGTTCTGTGAAAGGCAATTTTGCGGAAAACCAGAGTGGTTTTCACGTAGGCAAAAGGTGGTAAGCGGTAAGGAGTGGAATAAATGCAATGCAGTGAAGTGGGAAATGCATGTCCTCACAAAACCGCCCATTTCATGTGGAAATATCGCGATCAGGTGATTTGATGAAATGAATGCAAAGAGGAGTGATCACAGTTGGATGAAGAAGATTAACAGTCCAGATCAGAGCGGGGAAGGCAATAGTGGACGAGAGATCGAGGAAGTAGTGAAGGAGCAATGGAGCGAGGACCGTTGGATCATGAGGACATAAATGGTGGAGATCAACTACGGGGGCGCTTGGGGGTACAGATCAACTTCTTGGCCTGTGCCTCCAACGTAAATTTCAGCTGTTGATTTGAGATCTTCCGCAGTAAACCAGGTCAACTGCAGAGGCACTCACGGTGTTAAATCGTGTGCTAATAGTTCCTTTGGGTCGAGCAGAAGACTAGCAGTGACCATTGGATCAGGCTTAATCAACGACATAGATAAATTGGAGAAAAGTGAGAGGGGTGAAAAGCAAAGGTGTGCTGGCTGTTGGATGGAGAAGATTAACGGTCCAGATAAGAGCGGGGAATGAAATAGTGGATGAGCGGTTGGGAAATTTGTGAAGACACGATGGAGTGAGGACCATTGGATCTACGGAGATCAACGGTGGAGATTATCTCAGAAGGTCAGCATGTCGGTGGAGGAATACAGAGTGCAAATGGATTACTGCGATGTGTGATGGAGCGAGGACCATTGGATCTGCGAAGATCAGCGGTGGAGATTATCTCGGAAGATCGGCATATCGGCGGAGAAATACAGAGTGAAAATGGATTACTGTGATGTGCAATGTGTGATGGAGCGAGGACCGTTGGATATGCAGAGATCAACGGTGGAGATTATCTCGGAATATCGGCATATCGGCGGAGAAATACAGAGTGAAAATGGATTATTGCGATGTGCGATGGATCGAGGACCATTGGATCTGCGGAGATCAAAGGTGGAGATTATCTTAGAAGATCGACAGAGAAATATAGAGGGAAAATGAATTACTGTGATGTGCGATGTGCAATGGATGGGCGCAGCACAACAAGCGATGACCGTTGGATCTGCAGAGATCAACGATCGGGATTGTGTTGGGGTTTCGCACATCGATGGAAAAGGAGTTCAATGAATAAGGAATGTAGGGTGGCGATGAGCGATGTGCGATAGCTGAAGAGGGCTTAAGGAATTTTAGCCGTCGGTCATAGAGTAGGGTCATATGAGAAATGGGGGCTAAGAGCTTAAGCCGAAAGGCACTTAGAGGCCTTATATGTTAGAGTGAGCACTTTTAAAGTATAAAAGGTGGATTTTTAGCCCTTTCGAAGGTTCCGATAGGTAAAAAAGGGGCTTTGATAGTCCAAGAAGTCCTTTTTGTATTTTCTCTGCAGTATAAGGCTCCTTATCATTAGACATCACTGCTCGGTGAGGGATGTCATAACAACATTGGCTCCACTTGGGGACGACCCGTTTTGTCCTCAAACGCGTCGAGAACTCCGCAGACGATCTGTTAGCCTTCTTCTTGCGAACACAGTCTCCTTGATGCCTTCTCTTGTTCCTTCAAGACAACTCAAAACATCAATCATGATCATAATAAAAGTAACTAAATAATTTACAATATCATACAGCATACCTTTCAGCCTGAATCAATACTAGAAAAATGGTTTTAAGAATTTCTCATTCACAGGGGCTTCGAGCAGATCGCCTTGCAAATTTTCCAGTCTAAAAGTGTTGTTTCCTCCCTCTTCAGCAATTTTCAAAGGTCGAAACCATAGAGGATCAAAATTTCCATGCTTTCCTTTCTTAGCCCTTCTTATATCCCATCTTAGCACCAGATCTCCGACCTGCATCTCTTTATACTTAGCATGCTAATCGAACAAGTTTTTCATTTTCTCTTAGTACTCAGTCAACCTCTGATTTACTTGACTTGGAGTCTCTTCCAGCTCTACTAACTGATTCATTCTTCTGGTAATATCATTTGGTTCCTCTTGAAAATCTTGCATGAACCTAGTCATAGGTAAGGCCAATTGTATTGGGAAAACTGCTGCTCTACCATAGACCAATTCATATGGGGATTTACCTGTAGACCTTTTATTAGTGATTCTATTTTCCCATAACACGAACTTGAGCTGTGAATCCTAGTTCCTCTGGTTTTCATGTATGGTCTTTTTCAATGCCCTTACCAAAGTTTTGTTTGAGGATTCTGCCAATCCATTTCCCTGTGGATAGAATGTAGTAGAGTGTCCTAACACAATATTATATTGTTGGAAAAAATTGATAAATTTGAATGACTTAAAAGCCTAAGCATTATCTGTGACAATATTAGCAGGGCAGCCAAACCTTGAGATGATGTTATCTTTAAGAAACTTGATCACCATTGTGTCTGTAGCATTCCTTGCTGGCACATCCTCTACCCATTTAGTGAAGCAATCGGTGGTTGTTAGTATCCACTTGTGTTTCCCACTTGAGGTAGGATGAATTTCGCCGATGAAATTGATTCCCCACTGTTGGAAAGGTTCTTCTATTTGCACCGAGATCATAGGAAAATGTGTGAACGTCTGCCTTTCAGCAAATTTCTGACATTTTTCACAGGCCCTTACCCGAGCATAAACATCTCCGAAAAGTCTGGGCCATAAAAAGCCTGCTTTCAGAATCTTGTGTGTTGTGGCCCTCTAGCTGTAGTGGCCACCACAGATGCCCTCGTGGAATTCCGCCATCACTTCTTCTATTTCATTTTCTTTGAGACATAAAAGTAGTATGCCCGATGGGTCTCTCTAGTACAAACAACCATTTTCTACGATCAATTTTTGAGATTTTAGCCTCAACGTTCTATACTTTTTCTTGTCGTAGCTTGGAGGACATCTAAGAGTTAAGAGGTATTCTACAATTTCTTTGTACCATGCACTGAGAAGGTACTTCATATGGGTCTTTTGTGTAGCATTTTCTATCCTGTGCTTCTCGTCTACTCTTCTAGGCTCTTCATTGGCCACCATAGATAGATTTATCCCCAAAGCCTGATAGTTTGATTTGGAAAGGATCTTGGCTAATCCCTGTCCCTTTATTAGCTTAGTGGGGCGTATCTCCAACTTATACTCTTGTATCTTGGCTATCCATTTGCCTCTCTTTCCTTCACTATATCCCTGAACCAAGATGTCTTTTACAACCGTTGTGGGTATGAATGCAGTTATAGCTGACTGCAGTACATACATCCGAAAAGCTTTCAAGGATTTTACCAAGGCATAAGCTTGTTTCTCAAGGATGTTATATCTTAGCTCAGCGTCGCGAAGCACTTGGCTGAAAAAGGAAATAGGTTTTTCATGACCTTCCTCATTTTTCTACAATAATACAGCTGCGACGGTGTGGGGAGATGCAAACGAAAATATTATGAAGGGTTTCACATAATTCGATCCTGCCAATACTGGGGCTTCTGTGAAAGAATTTTTAATTCTGTTAAAAGCTTCCCGTGACTCAGTAGTCCATTTTACTTTGTTATCCTTCTTCAGCATCTCATTTATGTACCGGACTATCTCTGCATAGTTCGGTATGAATCTTCTCAAGAAGTTGATACGTCTAAGAAAAAATTGGACCTCTTTCTTGTTTCTGGGAAAGGATATACCATTTATGACTTCTACCCTTTTCCGATCAATTTTTACCCCTACCTTTATTACAATATGCCCTAGCATTTTACCCTCTTCTAAAGAAAACATAGATTTTTGGGGGTTTAAAGAAAATCCATACTTGCAGCACTTGTCAAAGGTTCTACGTAAATGCTCTATTCAGCATCGTCCTTTGAGAAGATTGTGATATCGTCCACGTACACTACCACGAATTTGTCTTGTTCTCCCACAAAATCAATGTCCATGTCCCTTTGAAACGTATCCCCCACATTGATCAATCCAAACGGCATTCAAGCATACATAAATGTTCCCCAAGTAGTGGTGAATGCGATTTTCTTTTGGTCCTCCAAAAGCACTGCTACTTGATTATACCCAGAAAAGCCATCCATCATAGACATTCATGAAGATCCTACCACCTTCTACAATATATGGTCCATCTTGGGCAGTGGATTATTGTCTTTCAGAGATGCTCTGTTCAAGTTCTAAAAGTCAACACACAATCTTATTTCTTTGTTCTTCTTTTGAACTGGGACCAAGTTGGCCACCCATTCAGAATATCTTAATGGCACAATAACCTTAGCCTTCAATAGTTTCTTTATTTCCTTTTATATGGAAGGAAGGAGTAAAGGATTAATCTGTCTTAATTTCTGTTTGTGTGGCTTAGCATCTCCCTTTAATGGAATCTTGTGCTGGATAATGCTAATATCAAAGGTCTTCAAATCTTGATAGGACCAGGAAAATACGTCTTTATATGTCTAAAATAGCTTCCGATATTTCTCTTTGTATTCTTTGAGTATCTTATTAGACAATTTCACAATCTTGGGATCGGCCTCCGTGCCGAGGTTCACGTCATCTACTTGATTTTCTTCAACAACCTTACTTGGCCGGATTAGGACATCATTCTTATAAAATAGTCTCTCCAGGGGGACCAGTCCTCTGGGTATTACATTCCCTTTGAGCTACAACACCTTGTGCCCAGCTACGATATCCTGCCATTTATTCTGAGGAAGCTCCTCAGTCTCTTCATCGCCAGCATCTATGTCCATATTGGAGAATTCCCCAACAGTCTCCATGAATCTTTTCACTTGCTCTTCGTCTTCAAACACCTGCCAGTTTTTGACATTGTCAGGGATGGAAGGACGGTAGCGAACCTCTATTTCATACCTCAAGAGGGGAATCTGAGGTGGTCAAAAAGCAGGAAAAATTTTAAGGAAGGAAAATTATCTTGAAGTTTAAAAAATTGGCGAATCTCACTAGTCGCTAATATGCAAAGTATAAAATGTTTACAAATGTATTTGTAAAATTATTCAAATTTATAATGATATTATATATAATATCTATAAATTTTTGGAGAATTTAAATGTAAAATAATTTTATATTGTAAAATTTTGGTGAATCACTTTTTATAAAAAATGGAAATTGGTGAATCTTTTTTTTGGAAAAATCGTGGAAAATTAGCCCACCTGCGAATATTAGCCCCTAAAATTTTCCATGTCGAAAATTTCATGCATCTACTTCGAGAGAGTCCACCATTCTGTTCTGGTCTCTTGGCATGAATTGAATATTGAATGCTAAGAAGAAATTATCTACCAAGTCCCAAACCTCATTTCAGTAAGCCTTCAACCAAGGGTGCTTAGCTTGACATTGATTTCTTACTTGTCTCACCACCAATTCTGGATCTCCCAAAACCTTCAAGCTCTGAATATTCATATTTTTTGTTGTTTGTAGACCTAGAAGCAAGGCTTCGTATTCGGCCACATTATTCATGGCTTCATATTCCAATTTGAAAGATAATGGGACCAGTTGTCCAGTAGGGGAGATAAGGAGAATCCCAGCTCCACTCCCTTCCTTTGAGTTGGCTCCGTCGAAGTGCAAGGTCCAAATCCCACCTTCTTCATTACTTGAAGACTGCTCGGTCTTTACTTGACAGAAAGATGGATCCTACAAGTAATCTTGGTCTTATTCAAGCATTAGATAATAAAACTTACCCTCTTTGTTGTACACCAGTGAATTTACTGAATTATCAACTTTAGTGACCATCTTCACAAACTTTGTTTCCCGGTATAATCTCCTCTCTTGGCCTCTGAAAACAGGGATGGTCACATAGGTTAGGTTCATCTTTATAGATCCTCCGATAGTTTTTACCCCATGATCTTGATAGCAACATCCCAAACCGAGCTGGGATGTCGGCCACTACTCTATCCATTACCACGCTCTTAGCAGGGATTTGGGTAGATTTACCACCAAATCCTTGATCATCCCCAAACATTTGACTCTTTTAGAATCAAAGGAGTAGAGATATTTATATGGGCGAGTGATCTGCAGCCCCACTTGCTCCATCAATGACAAAGGTAACAGGTTATGGGACACCCCGGAATCCAGCATACAGTTATGCGACAACAAATCATGAATTACTAAAGAGACATAGAAAGGATGAGTTGAAGCATATAACTCCTCAACATGAGGACCGAGCATTACCATAGGCCTTTCTTCTTAGAGGTTTAAACTATCTGGGATTGGGGCTACTCCTTGAGGAAGCATGAAAGAAGACACCTGAGACTAATAGACTGGCTATTTCAGGAGTTCAGTTAGGGGGACGGTGATTTTAACTTTTTCCAGTTTTTTTGAAGACTAAAAGCAGAGGGAGACTTCTCTATGGTATTTTCCTTTGGTTCATTTATCATGGCTGAAGGTTTTTCTTCCCTCAGAATAGGTTTAACATTAATATTTGGATTAGAGGCCAACATACAAGGGGAAGGAATGGAGTCCTTAGAATGTAAAGGTTCATTTAGAGGTCTCTTACCTTTATCTTCGACTCTCTGAACAACTGTCTCCTTCTGAGGCATCTCTTCTTCTTGATCTTGTGTGCGCATCCTCTTCCTACAGGACCTGAGATCATATTTTCGGTTTATCTGTGTTTGCATGAAGTCCACGAATTGCTTGCAGTAATCATCAATCTCCAGATCTTCAGCAGCGCTTGTTTTTTCTTCTTCTTCTTGCAAGGAAAGCTCCACTCCTTCACTTTCTTGCAAAGAAGACTCAACTTCATCGTTGTCTGAGTAAGAAAGATATTGATCTTCTCACCCATTGGGAATGTCTTCGGTAGGGCCATCCATATGCCCTTCCAGATACAACAGGGGCTGTATGTGGTCTTGCTGCTCCTTCCGCTCTCTCTGCAATATTTGAAGAGGAGGCTTTCTATATTGTGGGTTAAATCCTCTGTTTGGAGTAGTTTGGAATGACTTGGAGGATGAGTTCTTTTCCTCGAGCTCAAGCTTCACTAGCTTGCTCAAAAGGTTCTTGATCATTTTACTCATCTCCTCTATTTTGTAATCTGCTACCTCTCTATATTGACTTGAGGTAGATGCTTCTTCTTTCCCTCTCAGTCTGGCATCATGGTCTGACCTTCCTTTTGATTTACCCGTAGAAGCAAAGTTAGCTTCCACTTCCGATGCATCAGTCTGGGCTTCATCCAAAGTAGCAGACTTCCTTTCTCTTAAAGAGAATCCAAATTCTGACTCAAAGGCTGCTACAAACACCACTTTAGTAGCGATCTGGTGAGGCTTCATTTCGGCTGGGAGACTTTTATATAATTTATTAAATCTCTTGATGAATTCGGACACGTCTACATTATGTATCTTTCTAAGTGCGTTGAATTCTGTAAGACAGTATCCGTGGTCCTTCTTCTCTCCCCATTTCTTAGTGAAGGAATTTTCCATCTCTTCCCAGTTATTAATGGAGCGGTCCCCTAAGGTCTTGAACCATTTTCATGCCTCTCCATCTAGAGATTGGACAAACAATCTCAACACCACATCTAGATGTTCAACATTGAAATTTTCTGCGAAGGTGCAGAAAACTTCCAAGTGTTTCTGAGCTTCAGTATCATTTTCTCCATTGAAACGAGGTAGGATATTTAAGTAATCCTGAGGCATGTCATTCAGGATCTGAGGCAATGCCAGGGGGGGCATATTTTTTTAGTATGAAACCAGGAACAACCATAGGAGGTTGTGGAGGTGGCGGGAGAGTCTGATGTGTAATAGGAGGTGGTGGAAGAGAAGTATGTATGAAAATGGGGATATACTGAACAATGGCTTGATGGGTTGATTAAACTACTGGAATATGAGAAGTGGAAACCTCTGTGACTTATTTAACTTCTTCGGTTTCAGGAGTGGGATGTAGAAAGAAGCTAGTGGTGTCTACAGACTCGGCCTTGTCTTTAACTTCAATATTTTCAAGGGAGGAGCTACTAGAAGTATAATCAAGGGTTCTTGCAGTAGAATTAGGACCTTGATATTGAGCTAATTGAGAGGAGGATGGAGAGTATTCCAGGGAGAATCTAGGAATAACCTTATAAGCATATTGTCTTTCTCTCCAACTTCTCTTGTGAAAAATATTCTCTGGATGAGACACTGAAGGTTTTCTCATTTGGGTTTTATTTGACCTCAGGTGTGGCTTTCGGGAAGCCAGGAATGCAAATATATTTATCCTTTGAATGACAGTGGAGTTGCCAAGGTGAGGGATCTACAACTCCCAACCCTTCCTGCTTACCTATTCTGAAGGGTGGATGATATTTTTCGAGGCCCAGGGATTTAGTTCTTTAAATTATGTCCTCAGAAACGGTGCCAGAAAGATGTTGTTGCTCCTAGAGAGAGCCTTGAGTTGTATAAATACCAGTTCCTAGGACATCTTAAATGCAAGGAGCATATGACTCAACTGACTGCAGTTGGAAATTTTTGGCTCTCATGCAACTATCACTCGGATGAATGGTTTTAATAAGGGTGGAACCAAGACCCCAAAGTTAAACACAACAAATAGGAAAATTGAAAAAACTAAGTACAAACTGCAATAAGTAAATGCATCAGACAGCTCTAAAACAGAATGTTGTAAAGTGGGACGACTTCTAAAATGAATACACAGTTGTCAAGTTATATGTGAGCGATGACTATGGTAGAAGATGGAGTAAGATATCAACTATAACTGGGCTTATTCAAAGATAAGAATCCATTGTAGTTAGTATCGGAAGAATGGTAGAAGAGATAGAAAATGAAAAATGTATCAGGCCTGGGCCATATTTAAAGTGCTATGGATGTATAAAACATGAGTAGATGCTATGATAAATTCAAGTCCAAACATGGGAGCACTCGCATTCCAAAAACCTGTAGATAGGAGAAGGATGGAGAAATATAAAATGAACACTTATATTAAAAGACACAGATAGAGAGAGTTACAAACTGTGAATCATCCCGAGCAGAATCCCCAATTCCAACAAAAATTCTTATTACTGAATCCCTACAGGATCTTCAAACATCCACTATCAAAGTTCAGACAGAATACATACAGAATACTCGAGCTAGTGAGTCCTTTGAAAAATATGGAACCTTTTGTTAGTGTTTTCTTCCTGTTTTTATAACCTCTGATTCCTATGCACGAGAAGATATTTTGGGAAAATATATTCCCTGTGTGCTTGTATGCTGTTGCAGGTATAAATCAAAAACATAAATGATGATGAGGTATAACTTCCTCTCATCATCTTACAACGTAGGCCTAAAGCCGTTTCTAACTGAAATGTAAACAATTTACTAATCTGAAAGTAAAAACTGCAGGAGTGAAATAAGGATTTCACCCAAAATGACAAAGTGAAAAGAACATAAGGTAAAAGGCCATGCAGGCCTAGTAATGAATGATCATATCTATTTGATGAGGTGGAGCCCCTACTGCTTCTAGCGAAGGCAATACCATTAGTCATGGGAAGGAATGGCCTTCTGTGCTGGAGAATGCAGTACTGCTAGTAGTGGAAGAGCTGGCCTTCTGTGCTGTAGGTTCCTGTAGAATGGAAAATGGTCATGATCCATTGACCTGGACATGAAATTGACCCTCTTCATATTTTTTCTCTGCTTCCTGGGCATGGAGGATCATCAACCTCGGCCTCTAGCCACTGTGATTGGCTATGAGATGGCCCGCATACTTAAAACGCCATGAAAACCTGCACAGACAACAAACCTAGTTAAATAAATCCTGCGATGAGGGATATACTGCTTTATAAGGATCAGGTGAAGGCGGAAGACAAGTGTGGAGGTAGGGAATGCAGAGGAATCGTTTCCATGGCGAAATCAGAGTTCAAATATGATTTGGCACAAAGTTATGCGAAAGGCAGTTTTGTGGAAACCTGGAGTGGTTTTCGCGAAGGCAGAAGGTGGTAAGTGGTAAGGAGTGGAATGAACACAATGCATTCAGATGGGCGATGCGTGTCCTCATAAAACTGCCCATTTCACGTGGAAATATCACAATCAGGTGATTTGATGAAATGAACGCGAAGAGGAGCGATCACCGTTGGATGGAGAAGATTAACGGTCTAGATTAGAGCAGGGAATGCAATAGTGGATGAGTGATCGGGAAGGTAGCGAAGGAGAAATGGAGGGAGGACCATTGGATCATGAGGAGATCAATGGTGGAGATCAACTGTGGGGGCACTTGGGGGTACTGATCAACTTCTTGGCTTGTGCCTCCACAGTAAATTTCAGTCGTTGATCTGATATCTTCCGCATTCAACCAGGTCAACTACAAAGGCACTCACAGTGTTAAATTGTGTGCTGATAGTGCCTCTGGGTCGAGTGGAAGACCGCCGATGACCGTTGGATCAGGCTCAATCAATGGCAGAGATAAATTGGAGAAAATTGAGTGGGTTGAAAAGCAAAGGTGCACTGGCCGTTGGATGGAGAAGATTAATGGTCCAGATCAGAGCGGGGAATGCAATAGTGGATGAGTGGTCGAGAAATTTACGAAGGCTCGATGGACTGAGGACTGTTGGATCTGCGGAGATCAATGGTGGAGATTATCTTGGAAGATTGGCATATCGGCAAAGAAATACATAGTGAAAATGGATTACTGCGATGTGTGATGTACGATGAGCGAGGACCGTTGGATCTGCTAAGATCAACGGTGGAGATTATCTTGGAATATCGTCATATCGGTGGAGAAATACAGAGTGAAAATGGATTACTGTGATGTGCAATGGAGCGAGGACCATTGGATCTGCAGAGATCAATGGTGGAGATTATCTCAGAAGATCGGCATATCGGCGGAGAAATATAGAGTGAAAATGGATTACTGCGATGTGCGATGTGCGATGGAGCTAGGACCATTGGATCCACGAAGATCAATGGTGGAGATTATCTCATAAGATCGGCATATCGGATGAGAAATACAGAGTGAAAATGGATTACTGCGATGTATGATGTGCGAGGGATGGGCACAGCATGACGAGCAATGACCGCTAGATATGCCGAGATCAACGGTCAGGATTGTGTCAGGGTTTCGCACATCGGCGGAAAAGGAGTTCAACAAATAAGGAATGTAGGGTGGCGATGAGCAATGTGTGATAGCCGAAGAGGGCTTAAGGACTTTTAACCGTTGGTCATAGAGTGGGGTCATATTATAAATGGGGGCTAAGAGCTTAAGCCGAAAGGCACTTATAGGCCTGATATGTTATAATTTTAAAGCATAAAAGGGGGATTTTTAGCCCTTTCAAAGGTTCCAGTAGGTAAAAAAGGGACTTTGACACTCCAAGTAGTCCTTGTTGTATTTTCTCTACAGTATAAGGCTCCTTATCATTAGACATCCCAGCTCAGTGAGGGATGTCATAACAACGCTTGGCATGATATTTCCGGAGAAAGGGATGGCACAAAAAAAGTGCAAAGAGGCTACCCTTCAATAATGGAGGACAAGGAGGTAATTCCACATAGGAAAGACATATCCCTACATAGCAGCATGATGGTGGATGAATTTGGCATATGGCATGTCAAAGAAGGAATTCATGGAGTGACAAGAGCCTTATCACTAAGGCCAACAACGTTGTCACTCGGGAGTATGTTTCTATGGATGAAGTGTTCCAAGGGGAGTATGCATCCCTACACTTTGCAAGCCCTTATGAGCAGATTCTCATGGGAGGACTCATCCATGGACCTCACTTTTATCCTACTCACTAAGCATGGTAATAAATATATTTCAGCACTTATTGATTATTTCATTGATTATTTTCATTATCTCACCATCTATGTATAGTGCATTTCTCCACAAGAGGGTAAGGTTATTTCTGGGTTTCATGGTCATTCTAGGACCAACATTTATGATGGAGATAATCCTTCATTTCATGACTTTGGGCAAGTGTGTTGTTATTATTATTTTTCTCAGCTGATATATAATGCTATTTACTACCTCATAATAGATGAGAAAACATGTACAACTAGTAACTTGTTGAAGGAGCACTTGCCACATGATGTCCTAAAATAGCAGTTGGAAAGAATGCGCTATATCCACTTGAGAAACCATTGGTATCATCCAAAATTACACATAACCTTCAACATTTTTATGATTTGGATGCCATATGGTGGTGATGTGCCATTCATTTTGTATGGGATGGCTTGGGCCAGCATGATTCATGACATTAGAGAGAGGACCTTTGGAGATCCAGTCTTCTTCTTGCCACTTGAGGGAAACATTATTGCAGCCCAAGATCATCATATACTCTACACTTATCATAAGTGGAGAGAGGGATAGCATGGGGTAGGCCATTTGGTCTACCATGATCAGTTATTCAGCCCACCTACATTGCAAGAACCAAAGTTGGAGGCGAATTTTTCAGGAGTTGCCATGTTGGGAGGTGACTCATTTTGTATGGATGATAGCTTAGGGATGGATATTTCACATGGGAATGATAGTTCCCAATGAATTTCAGATTTCATGCCTCAAGAGGACCTCTGGACAACACCTTGTTTCCTCCTTGGGTATTTTACTTCTTCATGATGATAGCTATTTGGGATGCTCACCAAAAGCTAGCATGCATATTTGGGAGGGGAAACTTGGAGATTTATTGATGAAACAACATCTTGTTCCTCGGAGGAATTTATCATATGGAGATGATACATGAGGAGGAGAGGATGCTCTTCAGTTATATGTTTTCAGTTTCTTGAGGACAAGCAACATTTGTGTAATATTCCAAATTAGGAACAGGTACACTATTAGGAATATCTCAAGATATTGCCAATGTGGAGATCAGCAATACATAAACATGAGCTGGAAATAGTAGTGAATACATTAATACAAGAATACTGGAAGATCCACATAACCATTACATTATATTATAGTAGTCTCAATGTATAAAATATCTTGATGAAATGATCTCTCAAGCTAGGAAATACAGCCCCAATGAAGCATATACATGACAAATGGAGAAATACTGCTATACAAAAGAAGCCCTGGCTATGACTACGCAATCCATGAAGTAGAACTGCTGAAAATAGTTTCAATACACAAATATAACAATATACATCTCAAATAAAGAAGGGGGAGCAAGATCTCAACCCCTAGAAACAACAATACACAATCCTCAAAAGGATTGGCTGAAATACACACCAAATGGCAATTCTGCAGAAATGCTAGAGTTGCTGAGCAGTAGTTGCAACTCAGAAAATAGAAATGGATGGAGATAGCTGATGATGCTACAAATTATGGTTGAATATCATCCAAAGTATCTCTCAGGTGAAAGGCTTATCCAATCCCTAAAGATCTCACCCTCCAAAATAGTGGAGCAAGTCCCCACTGCAATTGCACTCAGAAATAACGCAGTCTACAGAAGGGATTGCGCTGTTGGTGAAGGGAAGTGCTTAGCCTAATGCCAATGATCTAAAATAAGCTCTAGAAACTCCCTCACTAACCTCCCAGAGGAATAGAAGCTCCCTCCTCTGAAATATGAGCCAAGGAAATGGTGTGTGGAGTCCTCCACTGTAACACCCAGCAACACTGCATTATACTTGAGCAGAAATAACGCAGTCACTGAAAGGAGTCTAAAATATAACTGATAAATCTCCACTCAAGGAATGGAGTATAAAATATGTTGAGGAACATCTTCCCCATGTGGATCCTCCATCCCCAAGCAATCATCCATACAAAGTGAGTTACCTCCCAACATGGCAACTCATGAAAATCATCTTCCACCTTTGGCTCCAGCAATATAGGTTGGCTAAAAATCTGACCTTGGTATTCAAAATAGTCTACCCCATGCTCTCCTCCTCTCCACTTAGGATAAGCGCAGAGTATATGTTGATCTTGGGCTGCAATATTGTTTCCCTCAAGTGGCAAGATGAAGACTAGACCTCCAACGATCTCTTCTCCAACGTTATGAAACATGTTGTCCCAAATCATCTCATATGTGATGAGTTGGAAGTCACCATCACATGGCATCCAATCAATCATATGGCTCACCTCAAATGGAAACAATTTTTTTTCTGTAGTGGCCACATGCATTCTCATGCTCCCATTAGAACATGCAATGAAAATAATGTGGGAGATCTCTCCCCCAAGGGACACATCCTATACACATATGGTTAAGGGATGAGTATACAAATCATCATGCAAATAAACAATACCCTTACCATACGTTTTTCTTATAAAAATGGAGTGTCTCAAAATTGAGTCCCCTCTTAGCCTCAAAGAGAAATGAGGTGGTTGTGCTAACTCCTCCAAATAGTTATGTATCTCCTCCATCTGCACATGATCTATGCATCTCCTCATATGCTGATCTGTCAATATCATGCAAGAAAGATGATCCTGGGAATACTCCACCAACAACCCGGAGCTCCAACATGGATCTATCCTCCATAGTGACAGTGTTGATGATTCCTCATGAAGGATATATGTCACATGGTCATCTTCTTCTTTGACATATCCCATGCCAAAGTTGCAAGTTGGAAGGCTGCTATTATTCCCCTGCTGCTTCTGCCACAATGCAGAATCTAAAACAAGAGCGGGTGAAAATGATGTTGAGAGAATGGCTCTCTCCTCCTTGAGTCTACCCAAGACTCTCAGCGCTATGATGTTATCTCCCAAGGTCTCCACTCCTCTGAAATCAATCAATGGTGCCTCAACATGTGAAGCATCTCTCATCATCTGCTAGTCTAGTGGTCTCCCCGACAAAATGTCTCCATGCAATGAGACATCCTCAACAAGATATGACTGAATATATGAATGGAGAAAACTCTCCATGATTCCACTTTACAATCCAATCACCTTCTTATGTGCATCATCCTCATAAAAATAGACAGGGATGTGTGCTCCTCATCACACCATGATGGTCATCCTCCCTATCTTCTCCTTGTGTTTCCAAGGTTCCACACCTCCACAAAATGGAACATGAGTTGTGCCTTGATCTCCATACATGAGATCATAGGGACTCCCCTGCAAGGATGTAAGAATCCATCTACTTGGAGCAAGAGCTCCTCCTTCCTCTGCATGAGGCACTAGATAATCTCTATATGGTACAGTTTTGTTTCCCTCAGCTCCCACAACATAGATGGGCAACCTTCCAATAATGTTGCTGAAAATATGGAATCTATCCCAAGGTGGAAGCAATTCCTGAACATCAAAGGTCAAGGAGTGTCTCCTTTTCACCATGATAGTTCCTTCTCCTACTCCTGCAACATCATATAAGAAATGAGAGCAAATCTGCCCTTGCTCTCCATAGAACAACCCAAGCAACAAAAGTTCTTGCTGCTTCTTCATGCTCTCATCATACAAGATATGTGATGAAGACATAGTGAATGATATGAAGGTTGCATCATCACTCTGCATCCATACTATTTGCTGCTCCATGATGCTAGCATCCTGCCACATCTTCTCCATCCTCACACCCTTGGAAAGAGTATATGCCAAGTGATGGCCAAACTCCTTTAAGAGTAACTAGCACAGCCAAGCCTCTTGTTCCCCAGTATCATAAATCTGCAAGTAGCTCACCAGATCCTTGCTCATCATCCACTCAACCAATTGTGGATGTCTCTTTCCATCCTTCATCTTGGTACTCCTCCCATGAGGGCTATCATCATCCCAAATCAGATTCCTGCATTTCATGGGGTCTTGAAATGCAATCTTCCTGAGGATCAATTTGACCCTATAAGGACCCAAATAGGTGGTAGGAAAAAACCTCCCATCATGATATGCATGGCTCAAGGAATGTCCAACATAGTCATGAGAGATGTTATCCATACAAATAGGTCCTCCATCTTCTATCTGTTCCTGTGAGAAGGGAAGAACCTCCTTAGACTGTTGAAGAACCTTGCACTCCATGATGTGTGGGAGTGCATTCCCATTGAAACCTCTCCTTGAGATCTCCTCCTCATGCATGGCCTTCCAAAACCAAAGGGGCCTTGGATTTTCTACAAGTAGAAGTTTCTCTTTGAGCAGGGGTGTGCTCATTAAGAAAGGGTCATCTAGAAAGGAGAAAGGGTTTCTCACTTCAATATGTCTACCATCCATCATTTCATCCTCTATTGCTTCATGAATGAAGCTTCCATGTGAATAATCCATTGAGGAATGGTTCCTCTTTTCTCCATCACTACTTTTGTATAGCACAGTGCTATTCTGCGGCTCTAGGTCACATGTATGCAATGATGTAGACCCAACCAAAGTGTTTGCTGAAATGACAAGAGATGGACTTTTAATCATACCTTGGTGAAATGTTGAAGCTCTTTGCAGGGCTGCAAGAGTTTCCTCCTCATAAGTGTTGGCCTCCCAAACTGTTGAAGATGAAGGCTACTCCTCCATGGACTCAATAGCGCTGGTACATGCCTCATTAGCTGGTTTTGAGGGCTCCTCCCTCCTTTTTCCAAACCTTCTGATCAATCTTTGAGAAAACTCAACAAGAGTAGAAACCCTTGTATGGCTTAGATGGCTAATTCACCAATTCTTTTCTTCACCTTCACGATGCAGCGTTGTAACTTCTACAGCCTCTCTGTCTACTACAGGATGTAGCAGGAAGAAAGCCTCCAGATTATTCACCCAAACCTCTGCTGCACATGTGAGTGATCCATCAAATGTGGACAATAGAAATCTATTGCCTCTCATCATCCCAAAGTTGTGGGGTCTTCTTTCTTCTTTCTGCTGAATAAATTGTGGGAAAGTTAGAGTCTCTAGGAAGCCTCTAGGTTTTTCTTGGTATTCAGCAAGGTACTCACTTAGAATTTCAAATTCCAAGTGTTCTTCATGCTTCTGGTATTATTCTTTCTGAGAGTATGGAATGCATGGTCCTTCCTCTTCCCTTTCTTCAATCTTCTTGACCTCCTTGGAGAGGTCTCCTCTGGATCTAAAAATGGATGAGAGTAAACTCATCCTCTTCATCATATTGATCGTATTTGGCTGAGACTCACAGGCTGAGACAGAGATCATGCTTTGATACCACTGTAATATTCCAAATTACGAACAACTACACTATTGGGAATATCTCAAGATATTGCCAATGTGGAGATCAGCAATACATAAACATGAGCTAGAAATAGCAGTAAATACATTAATACAAGAATGCTAGAAGATCAACATAGCCATTAAATTAGATTATATCAGTCTCAATGTATACAATATCTTGAGGAAATGATCTCTCAAGCTAGACAATACAACCCCAATGAAGTATCCCTCTTGCACTGCGTTATTTCAGTGAGAATTTGCAATGAGGGGTTGCAGTGTTTGATTGGAGAGTGAGATCTTCAATGATTGGATCAACCTTTCACTTGAAGGTTATATTGGAGGACATTAATTCATTATATGTAACATATACCACCATCTTCATCCAGTTCTTGAGTTGCAGCTTCTATTCACTTCTAGGGCTGCATTCCGGCATTTTTGTATTTTTGCATATTTCATAAATCCTTCCCAGGTTGTCTTGAAAATTAATTTAGGAGTTTAGATCTTTAATCCCGTCATTGTATGAACCATATATATTTAGATATCTATATTGAAACTTTCTAGAGAAACAGTTCTACTTAATAAAATTGCGTTGGCATAGCCTTGGGAATTATTTGTGTAGCAGTGTTCTTCATATTTCATGTACATGTTCTCTTGAGGCTTGTGTTGCCTAGCTTGAGTGATTATCTCCTCAAGATCTTGTATACATTTGCGGCTATGAAATTAATATGATGGCTATATGATCTTCTTACATTTAATGTGTTGGTTTATCACTGCTATTTCCATTATTGTGTTCATATGTTGCTTCCCCATTTTGGGATATTACAAAATAAAAACATAATAATAAATTTCTGACTCACTAGCATTGGTAAAAATTATTCAACGATCATTTGGGGCCTAAGAAAAGTCTTCGTAGCTTGTTAAGTTGTATGATTTGAAATTAAAAAAGAGTAGCATAAGATAAGTTATAGGAAGCTCTTAGGTGAACAAGGCATAGTCAAGTTTTTGTAGTCGAGGCAAGATTCGATTGGGTTCCCATGTTGGAAAAAGATTAAGGTTAGTTGTGAGGTCATGATAGCTAAAGAGTGCCAAGGTGTGCTAAGGAATGAAAAGGTGTGCTAACACATGCTAGATAGTGTGAATGCATGTCGAGGAGTGTTAGGGAGTGTCAGGGCATTACAAGGGAGAACTAGGTTAAAATTCATGGAAATGAACGAATAAGAGTGTGTGCTAGGGAGTGTCAGTCAATTCCAAGTGTCCCAAGGATGAAGTGTGTTAGGAGAATTTTATAATAGGACTTGTGGGAGGCAAGCCTACGATTTTTATAAGTGGTTGGAGAAATCAATTTCAAATAAAGCGATACCTTGGGTTAGGCACAACATTATTTTTTAAATGACTTGGTTGGTTTCCAAGTCGCATAAAAGTAAGGCTATCTATAAGGTCATAACAAGTAGGGAGTGCCAATGTGTTCCAGGGAATGCCAAGAAGTGCTAACACATGCTATACATTTCTGAGGCATGTTAGGCATGCAAATGCATTCCAAGTGCTAAGACATTCCAAGTGCTAAGGCATGCCAAGATGTGCTAGGTGCTAGGGTGTGGTGCTAATGAATTCTAGGGAGTGTTATGGAGTGTCAGGAAACACAAGGGAGCATTGGTTTCCATTTCATGGAAATGATGAATAAGAGTGTGTGAAAGGGAGTGTTAGCGAGTTCCAAGTTTGTTAAGGAGGGATTGATAAGGTATGATAGGCAGTGCCAAGGCATACTAGAGTGCTAAGGAAGCATTCCAATATGTACGAAGTGCCAAGGTCTACCAATGCGTGTTAAGGAGTGCTAGTGAGTGATAGGGAAACACAAGGGAGAAATAGGTCAAAATGCATGGAAATGAATGAATAAGAGTGTGTGACAGGGAGTGTCAAAGAGTTCCAGGTGTGTTAAGGAGGGAGTGACATGGTATGTTAGGCAGTGCTAAGGCATGCTAGAGTGTTAGGGAAGCATGCAACCAAGATGTGAGAGGTGCGAGG
Source organism: Pinus albicaulis (assembly GCA_034641835.2). Taxonomy (NCBI): domain Eukaryota; kingdom Viridiplantae; phylum Streptophyta; class Pinopsida; order Pinales; family Pinaceae; genus Pinus; species Pinus albicaulis. The sequence goes on along the minus strand of CM076579.1, from coordinate 1,073,897,373 downwards.
GTGTGCTAGGAAGTGATATAGAATGCCAAGGAAATATAAGGGAGAATTAAGTCAAAATAATGCATGGAAATGAATTAATAAGATTTTGTGACAAAAGTGTTAGTGAGTTCCAAGTGTGCTAAGGAGGGAGTGACAAGATATTCTAGGAAATTATATGACATGCTAGAGGTCAGCGAAATATGCCATGATGTGCTAGGTACTAAGGTGCTCCAATGCATGCTAGGGAGTGTTAGGGAGTGCCACGGAGACAAAAGGGAGCACTAGTTTCAAATGAATGAAAATGAATGAATAAGAGTGGGTTATAGGGAGTGTTAGTGAGTGATAAGTGTGTTAAGGAGGGAGTGACAAGGTATGCTAGGTAGTGCCAAGGAATGCTAGACTACTAGGGCGACATGCCAATATGTGTTAGGTGCCAGGGTGTGTCAATGTGTGCTAGATAGTGTTAGGGAGTGCCATGGAAACACAAGGGGGGGATAGTTCAAAATTCATGTAAATGAAGGTTGAATAAGAGTGAGTGATATGGAGTGTCAGTGAGTTTGAGGTGTTTTAAGGAGGGACTGACAAGGTTATCTGCTAGGCAGTGCCAAGGCATGCTAGAGTGCCACAGAATGTCAAGGAGTGGTAGGGTGTACTAGGAAGTGCCAAAGCATGCCAAGGAATTTAGGGGGTGATAAAACATGCTACATAGTGCCAAGGGATTATTATATATGCCAAGTGCTATGGCATGTCAAGATGTAAACTATGTTTCTCAATTGTTTGATGGCCACCGTTGGACATGAGCCTTAACCTGGTAACTTGTAACTTTTTAATTGGGTTAAGTTTAAATTGCACATGAGTAGCCTAAGATTAGTTATAGTCAATTCTTAGGTGAAAAAGGCATAGTCTAGTTGTAGTAACTGTACCTTGGTCAAGTTTTTGTAATCGAGACAAAACTTGGTTGGGTTCCCAAGTCCCAAAACAATTAAGGGTAGTTGAGAGGGCATGATAGCTAAGGAGTTCTAGAGCATGCCAAGGAATGAAAAGGCATGCTAACGCATGTTAGAAATTTTCAATGCATGCTAAAGAGTGTTATGGAGTGCCAGGGTATCACAAGGGAGAACTAGGTCAAAATGCATGGAAATCAACAAATAAGAGTGTGTTCCAAGGAGTGTCAACGAATTCTTGGTGTCTCAAGGACAAAGTGTGTTAGGGGAAGGTCATAATAGGTCTTGTAGGATGGAAGCCTATGGTTACAATAAGGGGTTGGTAAAAGTAGTTTCAGATAATGAAATACTTTAGGTTGGGCACAACATTTTTTTTCCAATGACTTGGTTGGGTTCCCAAATCGCAAAACAAATAAGGCTATCTAGGAGGGCATGACAACTAGGGAGTGCTAAGGTGTGCCAGAGAATCTCAGGAAGTACTAACACATTCTATAAAATTCCAAGGAATGTTAGGCATGCCAATACAAGCCAACTATTAAGGTAGACCAAGATGTGCCAGGTGCTAATGTTTGGTGCGAACACATGCTAGGAAGTGTTAGGTCCAAGTGCCAGGGAAACACAAGGGAGAACTAGCTTCAAATGCATGGAAATGAAGTGTCAGCATGTTACAAGTGTGTTAAGGAGGGATTTAAAAGGTATGTTATGCAGTTCCAAGGCATGCTAGAGTCTTAGGGTAGCATAAAAATATGTGTCAAGTGCCAAGGTGTGTTAATGCGTGCTAATTTTTAGGGAATGTTAGGGAAACACAAGAGAGCACTAGGTCAAACTGCATGTAAATGAATGAATAAGAGTGTGTGACAGGGAGTGTCAGTGAGTTCCAAGTGTGTTATGGAGAGAGTGACAAGGTGTGTTAGGCAGCGCTAAGTCATTCTAGGGTGCCAGGGTGGTATGCAAACAAGATGTGTCAAGTGCCAGGGTGTGCCAACATGTGCTAGGAAGCATTAGAGAGTGTCTGGGAAACACAAGGGAGCACTAGGTAAAATTAATCCATGGAAATGAACAAATAATAACTTGTGACAGGAAGTGTCAGTCAGTTACAAGTGTGCTAAGGAGATAGTGACAAGGACCAAGGTATGATAGAAGTCAAGGAAACATCCGAAGTTGTGCCAGTTTCTAAGGTGTGCCAATACATGTCATGGAGTGTTATGGAGTACCTAGCAATGTCAAGGGAGCACTAGTTTCAAATGCATGGAAATGAATAAGAGTGTGTGACAAGGAGTGTCAATGACTTCTAGGTGTGCTAAGGAGGGAGTGACAAGGTATGATAGGTAGTTCCAAGGAATGCTAGAGTGTCAAGGCAACATGCCAAATTTTTTCCGGTGTCAGGGTGTGCCAATGTGTGCCAGTGAGTGTTAGAGAGCTCCATAGAAACACAATGGAGAACTAGTTAAAAATGAATGGAAATAAATAGATAGAGTGTTGGGTATGTGTTATATTATTTCCATGAAAATTTTTGGTCCTTAATTTCCGGTGGGTAGTCTGCACCCATGGTTTTGCACATGGTTTTGGGGTACGATGGTTTTCGGCCCCTGGTATTTTTTGTAGATCCGGTCAAGGTAACTACGGTTATGTTCTAATCCAAGGTTAATGGATTGGGGTTTATGTATGATTCGGCATGTATATATATGTGTTGTAACACTAAAAGGAATATGATGAAAAATCAAGCTGGTCATCCCGATTTAGGATCTAGGCGAAAATCTCTGTGTTTATCTGTTTTATGTTTTATGCTCTCACTATTGTTTATTTTCTGTTATAAGATTCGTGTGTAGATAATTTCTGTTCAGGGTTAAAACCTACATAGAGTGTGTGATAGGGAGTGTCAGTGAGTTCCAATTCTTCTAAGGAGAGAGTGACAAGGTTATATATTGGGCAGTGCCGAGGCATGCTAGAGTGTTAGGGCATGTCAAGGAGTGCTAGGGTGTGCTAAGGGGTGAAAAACATGCCAATAAATTTGGGGGATACTAACACATGCCACATAGTGGTAAGGGAGCGTTAAAAGTGCTAGGTGTTATGACATGTCAAGATGTAAACTATGTTTCTTAGTTGTTTTATGGCCACGGTTGGATGTGAGCCTTGACTTGGTAACTTGTTAAGTGGGATGAGTTGAGATTAGAAATAAATATATTAAGATGAGTTATAGGAAGTTCTTAGGTGAACAAGGGAGAGTCTAGTTGTAGTAATTGTAACTTGGTCAAGTTATTATATTCAAGGAAGGACTTGGTTGGCTTCCCAAGTCTAAAAAAAGGTAAGGGTAGTTGTGAGGGCATGATAGTTAAGGAGTTCTAAGGCATGCCAAGGAATGAAGAGATGTGCTAACACGTGTCACACAATTTCAATGCATGCTGAGTAGTGTTAGGGAGTTTTGGAGGAACACAATGGATAATTAGATCAAAAGTTTTGGAAATGAACGAATAAGAGTGTGTTCCAATGAGTATCAATGAATTACAGGTGTCCCAAGGATGAATTGTTTTAGGAGAATTTCATAATATGACTTGCAATAAGGAATCATATTGTTGTGACAAGGCATGGACAAAGTAATTTAAGATAAATGGATACTTTAATAAAACGCAGATGAACCCTACCAACAACATCATCCTTTAAATTTTTCTGATTAGGACCTTTGCTAGCATTCATGAAAGCCCTCAAACTCTGATTTTTGTTATAAAAATTTTCTCTGAATACCTTAAGGAGATGGGCCTTTTCTTCATCCAAATGATCATTATCAGATATTCTAAGGGCTCTCATGGCTAAAGTGTACATAACTCCAAGCTTCTGAGCAGGAAAATGATGAGAGTCAAAATGCAGATACTTCTCTGTATGCATCTTCTTCCGAAAAACAAAGTGCGAGAAAGATCCATTATTATTTCTATAGATAAGAACATCAAGGAAAGGAAGGCTTCCATTAGTCTCAGTTTCCATCATAAACTTGATGGAGTCAGATTGATTATTCAAGTGCTGATGAAAAGCATCTAAATCTTGATGCCCATGAGACCAGTTTATGAAGGTGTCATCCACAAACCGCTTCCAAACCTGACAAGAGTGCTCAAATTTTAAGAAAGCATAAGATCTCTTCCTCTTTTAAACCTTTAAACACCATTCGGAGTTCCCTTAAATCGGTAAAAGATCCTTTGGACCCAAAAATCATGAAAGGGGTTTATTTGATCCCATGCTCTTGTTGGATTCCCTACATTGGTGAAACTGGTTGGTCGATTAATAAAAGGATCCAAGAGCATTCTACGGATATTAGGCATGGTAGAACTAAGTCCTCTGCTCTAGCTGAGCATGCAAATAAGACAAAGCATCAAATCTATATGGAAGACGCTAGAGTCCTTGCTGGGGTTGATCATTTCCATCATCGTAAATTTAGGGAGGCGATTGAGATTGAGAAGAGGTCCCACACATTGAATAGGGATGACGGGTGGAAGGTCAGCAGTTGTTGGATCCCTTCTCTTCACTCCCTATAATGGTCATTCCTCCAACGGTCTCCTTTTTTTTTTTTTAATATATATTTATTTATTTCCATATAATTTATCTATTTATATTTTTGTATATTTATGTTTATGTTTCCTTATATTCTATTATTATTATTACTATTAGTGTTATTTTTATTTTTATTTTGTATTTATATTTTATTTTAGTATGTTTTATTTTATTTTATTTAGTTATTTATTTTATTTTATTTCGTATATTTTATTTATTTAGTTATTTAATTTATCTATTTTTTATTTTATTTTTATTTTTGTTATTAACTTTTGACTTTTTGACATTTTTGGATTTAATTCTTGTTTTATTTTCATTTTATTTCTTGAGGGTAGTCTCTTTTTAGTTTTTATTTGTGGTTTTACATTTTTATTTTTTGACTTGGTCCTTATATAATTTTTTTGGGTTAATTCGTAGCTTTTAAGGTTGAGGGATTTGTATTTTTTGATTTATTTTATACTTTTATTTATTTTTATTTTATTTTTGAACATTTTGAACATTTTTAATTTTTTTTGGGTTTTTGACCATTGCTTCTCTCTTCCTGGTATATAAATGGATAGTCTGATCAGCCAATCTTCATTATCCTGATGATGAAATACAGTTGGTAGTTCGAAATGCGTTGGTTCCAAAATTTCTCATGTGATTTCCCGGAAGATTTAGAATTTAAAATGTTATGGATCACAAAAGCTTGCACTCTAAAAAGTGTGAAGGAATTTCAAACATGCTAAGATGTTCCAAGTGTTAAGGCATGCCAAGTTGTGAAAGGGTGTGACAATGTGTGTTAGGGATGATCAAGGAAAAAAAAGGGAGAAAAAAGTTATACTACAAGGAGATAAACACATAATAGTGCTAATAAGTCATCAATTTACCTTTTCCATGAGGGGAATGCTAGGCACACCAACAATAGGTGCGAAAATGTGCCAAGTGCCAATTGCTAGTGCATTATAAATGCCAAATATTCCTCTATTTATTCTCATCTACTTTTCAATAATTGATCTCAAATAAATTTAATACTAAACCATGCCAAAGCATACCAATTCATCTCAATGCATGTCAGGAATGATAAGACTTTCCAAGTGCTAACATGTGCCAAGTGCCAATGTCTGTCACGGAATGTTACACATGCTATGAAGTGGCAGGGCATGTCAAAAAGTGCTAAGTAGGGAGTGCCAATGCATGTTGAGGAGTGTTAGGGAGTACTAGGACAACACAATGGAGCACTAGGTCAAAATGTATGGAAGTGAATGAATATGAGGGTTTGTGAGGGAGTGGAAATGAGTGTGTATGGTTGTCACGCCAAGGAATGAGTGAGAAGGTATTCTAAGCATTAACACACCATATTTACCACTCACTTCTTACCATTCCCACACCACAAAAAAAACCCTAAAAAGTTCATTCTTAAAATTTCCTGTGTAGTTTCCTAATGGAATTCAAGTAGAATCTCTCATTTACTTATGTCAGTAATGGTGTGATCATTTTTGTATTTTCTTAAAGGAACTCTTTCTAGACATGTACCCCATCAAACATAAATCATCAAGTGAAAATGAATGGAAATGAATGAATAAGAGGGTGTGTTGGGGAGTGTGAGCGAGAGTCAGGCGTGAAAAGAGGGGAGTTACAAGGCATGCTAGGGGATGTTATGGCATGTCAAGAAGTGTCAGGGTGTGCTAAAATTTTCCAGATAGTGCTAAGGCATGCCAATGCATTCCAGGCATACCAATACATTCCAAGTGTTAAGGCATGAAGAGATGTGCCATGTGTTAGGGTATGTGAACGCATCTCAAAGAGTGTCAGGCGACAAAAGGGAACACCAAGTTAAAACACAAATCAATGAACACGTATGAGGGTAAATAATTGAATACCTTACCTTTTCAAGAGTGGTATGCTAGGCATACCAACACTAGTTCCAATACATTCCAAGGGCCAAGTTTTAGCATGTCGTAATTGACAAATCATCCTCTATTACTTCTCTCTTAATTGTGAGCAATTGATCTCAAATAAACTTTATCTTAAACCATGCCAAGGAATTCTAGGGCAACCAAACACATGCCAATAATTTTCAAGTGCCACCAAGTGCCAAGAGCCAATATGTGCCAAGGAGTTATATGGAATGTTATGGAGTTCCAAGTTTGCTAAGGACGGAGTGGCAATACATGCTAGATAGTTCCAAGGCATTCTAGAGTGATAGGGAAGCATACCAATATGTGCCAAGTGCCAATGTGTGTTGAGTGCTAGCGAGTGCCAGTGAAACACAAGGGATCGTTATGTAAAAATGCATCAAAATCAATGAATAAGAGTGTGTGATAGGGAGTGTCAACGATTTATATGTGTGATAAGGAGGGAGTGACATGGTATGCTATGAAGTGTTAAGTCATGCTAATTTACCAGAGTGGCAGGTGGCCAAGATACGCCAAGTGCCAAGGTGTGCCAACATATGATAAGTAATGTTAGGGAGTCCTAGGTACACACAAGGGAGCACTAGGTGAAAATAATGCATGAAAATGAACAACTAAGTGATTGTGACATGAAGTTTCAGTGATTTTGGGGTGTGCTAAGGAGGGAGTGACAAGGTATGCTAGAGGTTAGGGAAACATGCCAAGATGTGTTAGGTTCTAAGGTGTGCCAATGCATGTCAGGGAGTGTTGTGGAGTGCTGCGGAAAAACAAGGGAGAAATAGTTTCAAATGCATGGAAATGAATGAATAAGAGTGTGTGATAGGGATTGTTAGCGAATTCTAGGTGTGCTAAGGTGGGAGCGACAATGTATTTTAGGTAGTGCCAAGGAGTGCTACAATTCCAGGGCAACATGAAAGGATGTTCCAAGTTCCAGGGTGTGAAAATGTGTGTGAGGGAGTGTTATCGATTTCCAAGGAAACATAAGGGAGAACTAGTTCAAAATTCATGGAAATGAATGGATATAGATTGTGTGATAGGGAGTGTCAGTGAGTTCCAACTGCGCTAAGGAGGGAATGACAAGCTTATATGCTAGGAAATTTCAAGGCATGCTAGAGTACCAGGGCATGTCAAGGAATGGTAGGGTGTGTTAGGGAGTTCCAAATAATGTCAAGGATTGCAGGGGATGCTAACCCATGCCACATAGTGCCAAGGGATTGTTAAACGTTCTATGTGTTATGGCATGCCAAGACGTAAACTATGTTTCTTATTTGTTTTATGGCCATGATTGGACGCGAGACTTGACTTGGAAGATTATTAAGTCGGATGATTTTTTATTGTCCATGAGTATCCTAAGATAATTTATAAGCCATTCTTAAGTGAACAAGGCATACTCTAGTTGTAGTAAATGAAACTTTTTCAAGTTGTTGTAGTCGAGGTAGGACTTAGTTGGGTTCCCAAGTCTAAAAAATTACCGGTAGTTATGGGGACATGATATTTAAAGAGTATGAGGGAATCAAAATGAATTAAAAGGTGTGCTAACATAGGCCAATTAGTGTTAATGCATGACGAGGATTGTTGGGGAGTGACAGGGCATCACAAGGGAGAACTAGTTCAAAGTGCATGGAAATGAATGAATAAGAGTATCTGCCAAGGAGTGCCAGTGAATTACAGGTGTCCCTTGGATGAAGTTTTTTAGGAGAATTTCATAATAGGACTTGTAGGATGCAAGCATAAAATTGTGATAAGGGATGGAAAAATCAATTTAAGACAACCGGAGACTTTATGCTAGACACAACACTATTTTTTCAATGACTTGGTTGGGTTCCCAAGTCACAAAAAAGTAAGGCTATCTATGAGGGCATGACAACTAGGGAGTGCCAAGGTGTGAAGAGAATATCACGAAGTTATAACACATTATAGAAAGTTCCAAGGCATGTTAGGCATTCCAATATGTGCTAGGTGCTAGGGTCTAGCGCTAACACATGATAAGGAGTTCTAGGGAAACAAAAGGGAGGACTAGTTTCAATTGGATGGAAATGAATTAATAAGAATGTGTGATAGGGAGTGTTAGCAAGTTCTAGGTGTGCTAAGGATGGAGTTAAAAGGTATGCTAGCCAATTCCAAGGCATGATAGAGTGCTAGGAAAGCATGCCAAGATGTGCTAATGTGTGCTAAGGAGTGTTAGGGAGTGCTAGAGAAACACAATGGAGCACTGTCATAATGAATGAATGAATAATTATGTGACAAGGCATGTCAACGAGTTCCAAGTGTGCTAAGGAGGAGTGACAAGACATGCTTGCTAGTGCTAAGGAATTCTAAAAAAGAGTTTATTTTAAATGGACAATATCTCCCTCATCCGGGCTTCGAATTGATTTTCCATTTGGGTAGTTTTTTGCAAGGAATCCAAATATGCTATTTTTTAAAAGCATTTACACCAAAATCTTCAGGTATTCTCTACAAACTTGCCTCCAAAAAAATTCCTGCTCTGATACCATGTATAAAATCTAACCTACGAGATTCAATCTGATCTTGTATTGTCCTCAAACAAGATATTGACTCCTTCCAACAATTTTTGGAAACAAAACATGATTGCACAATCACATATAAGTAAGAGAAATAAATTATCAATCACAGAACACAAGATGCATCTGAGGAAATAAATTGCCCAAAACCACTCTATCTTTGTTGTGCATTAAGTCAAGGAATCATGAAACAATAAAATTCTTAATCTCTCATGAGATTCTCCACCACTCCGCCAATTGTGTCCCGTTAATATAGGAAAACTCTGTCTAGTACTTAGCCAATTCTCAGCCTTCCTTCACCCTTCCTTAATCATGCAATTCCTAGGGAATTAAATCCCTATTTATTGCAGAAATTAGTCTTCCTTTATTGTGAAATCCATCATGGCATCCTAATGACTTTATAATTGCACATGGGAAATTTTGTATAAATAGAACAGATATTTATGTTCTCGTTAACCTCTGTCTCAACTGGGTTTTCCTAGAAACTGACATGCATGCAGTTATTAATAGTGAATTATAAGTTATCTGATTGATCACTCATTGTGAATTAAACATAATTTAATTTTGTTAGCCACCTATGAAATTTTTGTCAAGCAAACAGGTGGCTAAATTGTTTTTGAGCCTTCAAGAGATAAATTTCCTATGAAAATCTCTCATCCTTGAAGCCTCTGTGTGTCCTTGGCCTTTTAAAATATCTTCACTGTTGTTTCCATCTAAAAAAGCCTCACTATCTGTAAAAAATTGTGCTCAGAAAAGCCTTGATTTTCCCTTTGTATCCCTGCAAATTTCCCCATTTTAGCCTTTTTTACCCTTTTCAAAGTTTCCCCTTTAACCCCCAAAATCCCTTCCTAAGCCTTCTAAACCACTCCATATCCCCTTTTAACCTTACAAATACCCTTTGTTTGGCTTAAAAATCCATTTTTCTATTTACTGGAAGCCTCTTTAAAGCCTTAAAAATGTTGTTTTTAAAGTAAAAAACACATTTTTATTATAAAACAGGCTTAGCCCCTTTTCAGCTAGCCCCTAACCACTTCCCCTCCAGAAACCTAAGCACTAAGACCAAGCATTAAGGCATAAGGTGCTCATCGCATCGGAGAGATGGAGTGGAACATTTTTCCTTTGTAAACAAAAAATCTTCGATGCGATGGTGTATTTGGTCTGTCGGCCTTTGAAGCGATCTCTACCGTTGATCTGAAAAGATCTAACAGTTCCACACTTATTTTTCCACACCCCAAAAAATTCCTTTTAAACCCACCGATGGCCTTCTCCACCATTGATTCACTTTAAAATCCGAAGGCCATCACAATCTTGCACCATTAGAAATTATTATCTGGGCCATTCTTGTTTCCCCCGATTGGCGAGCTCCAATTCAATCTGAGCCGTCCATCCATATTGATGCTACGGCTCAGATCTCCCCTCACTCTACCTCTTGTCCCCAATTTTTCACCCTCTGATCCAATCTCAATCGTTGATCTGCAGCCAATCCGACGGTCCAGATGCAATCGATCCTTCATCCCATCGGAGTTTTGGCCCCTGTCTCCTCCACTCCCGATTGAATCATAGCCATTCATCCCTCTTGATCTGATAGTTCATATTCATCCCACACATTCATATGGCCTATTTTCCTCTACTTCATTTGTAAATCTCCACCATTTATCCCAAGGATCCAACGACCAGGATTCTCTCTGCCCAGTAACCGTATCCTTCGCCTTTGCCTTCCCTCTGCAGATCGCAACCGTCCATCGCATAGATCGGATGGTCCAAAATGAAACCACCATCCGCTTGACCTCACCTTACTGACCATACACTTTCCTCGTATCGTGTTCTTCCATCACCGTCGAATCTCACAGCCCCAGATCCAACGGCCCACATCAATATCGCATTGTTTCCTCGTCTGAAGTTTAACAGTCCAAACTCACGCGATATGGGTGGTTTCTAAAATCCACGTGTCAACCAGAGACCTAGATTGCGTTCGAAAAGTGAAAACAACCTTCCTCTCTTTTCACCGCGTGAAAAGAACTTTTTTCTTGGAAAACCACCTCCCCACTTCCACTCATGGATTTTCTTCCACACAATCCTGATCGTTGATCTGAGCAGATCAATGACCCTCATTGCATCTCGCACTCCATTCACATTTTGTTCATCGCGCGACCTCAGAATTGCATCAAATCATCGCAGCCATTGATCTCCTCCTGAGATCTAACGGTCTACGTTAAATCACCCTCCGCCCATGACCAGATCCCACCATTCATGCTTATTTCATTACATTCTCATGTGTTTCCTTTGTATTCCGTTCAAAGGTCCAAATTTCATGATTTACATTAAAAAACTTTTTCTTCCACCAACATTAAAGTTTATGTCATTTCACCCAACATTCTAAAATTCATTCCATTTGTTAATCTCCATCGTCGATCATTGCCTCCAGATATGATCGGACGGTCCACATGCATTCCTCCACCAAAATTTCACCAGACCATTTTTCCACTGTTTCACTGCATTTTTCACCGTTTTCCATTGCATCCACTGCATTCACCTCTATTGGGCTGCCATTCTCACGGCCCTCCACTGCATCAATCCTCCCCTATGCATGTATTTCTTCACATATTTGTGTGCTTTTGCAGGGTACAGGTAGTGAAAACCGCCATTGCTCACAGTGACTGTTATAGTGACACAGAGCACAGAGAAGGCCATTTTCAGAGCCTGAGATTACAGAGAAACACCTGGGAAGGTGTTTAGAATGAAAATTTACATTAAAGGAACAATTTTTAACTCTGTAAAACCTCTCCAGCACCATTAAAGCTCAAATTTCATAGACAAAGACATTCATGAAGCAACAAAGAGTATCAGTGAAGGATTAAGAGGTTTAATGCCCATTATTGAAGATCTTAAGCCTTAATGCAATGCTTAAAAGGAAAATGCACTATATTGAAGACCTTGGGATTAACACAGAAGGCCTAATGAGGCCTAATGCACAGAAAACAATATTATCAGTGTTTCACATCAGCAGAAGTTTCCCTCCCAAGAAAGGACAAAGTACCCATAATGTTCTTATTCTGTATCGTGTTCCTGAGAAGATTTCCACCCTGACAGCAGTCCTGATGCTACCAAAGCATTTTTTATGTAGTATGGCAGACCTCAAAGTCATTTATATGCCTTTTCTATTCACCAGATTACTACAGAGTACTACAACCGAAAGTACATCAAAGAAACATACCTAGAGTAAATGTCAGCCTGTCAAAGACCACTTTTTCATCTAAAGAGTACCAAAAATCAATGCATAGATATTAAGAAAGAATGGGCCTCAAGCCCTCTTCTTCTACTCTGTTTCAATGTTTCATTTATTTTTTCATCTACCTCCTCTGCCTCTCTTTCAGCTATAAAAACTCAAGGAAAACACATTGTAAAGGTGGTTGGTTGTTGATAAGATATCTGTGAATTGTAAGTTGTTTCTCTTGAGATATAGTTCTCTGTGTAAAGTTGTAAGATAGGCTAAGGAAGATGCTTTCAGACTGAATATCAAGCTATTGGAAAATCTTGTACATGACTAGTGTTGCTCTTTAATATGATAAGCACATTTCTTTGGATCCTGATTTAAAGCAGCGGTGATGTTTTTCTGCCTTTGTCTATGTTTTCCTTCTGTAATTCATCACATTTCATTTCTCTGGTAAGAATCAGAAATTTGGCTGAGGATATACCCTCGCATGGTACCCTAATTCTGCTACTCTCCTTACCTTTGATTTTTTCTACTAAATGTGTGATCTAAGAACTAATTCAAGATAGTTTAAACAGTGTATTAGCTGTCTTTCACTGCTAGTTGATGTATGAATTTACGAATTTGTTCTTGGATGTTCTTGTTGGGTTTTAATTGAAATAATTAGGATACCGGAAGTTTAGAATGATGATTCTGTCTCACTAGGGTCTTTTTCAATCAATTTAACCGTTCTAAGTTCCCTTAAGTTGGATGTCGAAGCATTGAAAGTTCAAAGCCTTTCTCTGATCTCAGGTTTTCACCTTTGTGTTTAAATCTTTTATGTTCCTTTGTCTGAAGAGTTAAAATTTTAGGAGGTGGATCATGGGTGTCTAATGGCATGTCCTATCCCTAGATCTGATTCCTAAGTGGTCACCTTGTAGGTTTCCTTGTCATTCACCTTCCTTCCTTATCATTTCATACCACACTATCATCTTTAAGATCATATGCTTTAGATGACTAGCCCAATTGAAAGCCTCAAATACTGAATAGCAAGTAAACTCTTTCCTGACTCCATTTCCCAATGGTCTCGAGTGTTCTCTAAAATATCTCTCCTTTCCTAAAATCCTCTTTGCTCATCCTTGTCTTATATTGAATCCTTCCTTCCTGATTCCCAACAACCAAACAAACAAACAAAACAAAAAACAAACCTTGTGCCTATAACTAGCCTAATATCTTAACATTCGAATTTCAAATACATATACCTTTGCCTTTATAGAGAGATCCCTCTCTGGACCCAGGAGGGCTAGATCCTGAGGTCTAAAAGTGGTTCTGATTTTGTCTCATATTTTGGTATTTCCAAACTTTCCAAAACATGGGAACTCCAACAAATTCACTGGATGACCTCTCACTAGATCATCACTTAGTTAGAACTATTTAAACTGATTTTAACTAATTTAATTGAGTTAAATAATTCACACCTACACCCCACTAATGCATCAACTGCAACTAGACTCAAAAAATATTAGATTAATACCTCTACATGCCTCATCTTAGACCCTCAACTCGAATTTCTTGAGCTAACTCAATCATTATGACTTAGTTAACTGACACAAGTTGTTATGAGATGAAATTACAATTTATTTCCCAATTTATTTAGGGGAAAAATAAATTAGATGCCCCACATTCCTCACTCCTGGTGCATCAAAATTCCTCACTAGTGTGGGTGCATTTTTTTTGTCCTTTTTGGTTTCCAATTTCAATGTTTCTTGTTGCAAATTTCAACATTTCAGAATTTGATGTGGCCTTCACACAAAGACACCATTGAAATCACATGCCCAGATTCTCATGAGTAACCTCTCTTAAGCTCGATATTCCATATTAAGAGAACCAAAAATATGCCGTCCTAATTCCTAGCTCGAATAGACCATTAAGGTATGCAACATTCTTGTGAACCCTCACATGATGATATTTCTCTTGGAGGATGACCATGGCCTTCCTTTAGCAACCCTTACTTGGCCCTCTTACTTGACCTACTTTAGGACTACATCTCTCTTTGCCCCCTTGATCAAATGAGCTCCTTATCACTTGATGTTCTTTCCTTCATCCTAAGGCCTCCTTAAATATTTTTTCATAGACCTCTTAGGAACCCTCTAGAAATTATGGTTCTTAATTGGAGGTTTTATAGTGCCCAGAACTGTATTGGATCTATATTTTGAGGCATATATCAGCCCATGATATTTTTGTATTCATTTTTTTGTAGAAGTGCCTTTAAAACTGCGTTGTAGTAGTGTTCTGGTATTTTGATATATTGTAGTAGCACCTCTTTTGAGGGTTCTATTCATTGGAGGCTTGTTCAATCTTATTGTACATCTTATGGCCCATTTCTTATGCATATTTTGGTTTTTTTATAAGGATTATAGGGTATCCATATTGAGCTCTTTCTTTTAGGTAATGTTTTACACGGTTATTCCATGGTTTTGCACTATATTCCTGCTTTTCCCATTTGGGAATATTACAACATATTGTTGTAAGAGTTCTAGTCATAGAGGTGATGCAAAGATAGTGAGGGGAAGAGACAGTGAGTCCAAATGAAGTTTTCTATTTTCACAAAGTCAGTAGCAGAAAGGTTGTATTTCCCAGAGAGGGTACACAAAGCCAGCGTAGATATCTTTATATGGAGATTGGTTTTGCTGGGAGGAAGCATGATTCAATTACAATTGGTTTGGAAAATATATACGAAGCCAATTGAGTCACTTCCAGAGGTAGATTTAGCTAGGAAATTATCTTTCTAGTAGCTCCAGGGCATATTGAGTTAGGGCTAGCATAAGCATTACACATAGGATCGCGTAGAAGTTGTACGAACAACTATATTTTCTAGTTGTCAGGGCTGGATTAGGAGTGGCATTGAGGTGTTTTCCTCACAGATTGTTTGGCCATATTATTTTTCGGATTAGATTTCTAGTTGGGCATCCAGATATTGTACTCATAATTTCTCAATGTTGCTTAATAATAAAACCCTCAAACTCAATTTCCCACATTGAGTTTTTCGAGAGTCATTTGTCCAAAAACAATTGTGTCATTTTTATGTGTGTCAGCCAATATTTTCTCAGTTTCAGTTCATATTCCACAATATTTTTTATTTGTCAATATTGTAGTGTGATTAATTCATTGTTGTCATAGAAATAAACTACTAAATTAATCTAAAGTTATAATAATTAATTCCAATTGCTGGAATAGGATTTTAGTGGTGAAATTTTCACATGGTATTAAAGTGATTTCGATCACAGGGAAGCTCAGAATTAGGAGAAGGAAATTTGTTGTTAAAAAGGAGTAGCAAGATTAATTTTTTGGGGGTTGTGCAGTGCCTAGCCACAAAGTAAGAATTACTGGGTAATTCAAATTTTTAGTGTAGGTAGGAAAAATCATTTGGCTTTCTAGATTGAATGATTTGTGGATGCAGAGGGAGTAGAAGTAGCTCATATTTTCAATGAGAATATTAATTTTTTGGGTGTAGATGAATTTTGTAGTAGAAGTATCAACATTAGTCGGAAGAGGAAGCACACGCATAGAGATAATTTCTCTTAGATGGTTTATAGTTCGGGAATCCTTATTTGCAACTCCAACAGGAAACAACTGAAAGAAAATTTTATCACTCAAGAAGGGAGTGAAAATAGAAGATTCAATAGTCGAGTAGGGGGAAAGAGGTATATTTTCGTTCCAGATTTAGATATGGCCATAGTTGGGCTTAGAAATCGGTATAGGTTGGATGGAGCCTCGAACTATGTCATTTGGAAAGCTAGAATGTCCTTCTTAATAGATGAATTTGTCCTAAAGACCTATGTATAAAATGTTGTGGCAATAATGACTGATGTAGATCAGTGGAGAGAGTATAGGAAAGAAATGTACAAAGTGAAGCGGATGATCCTAGTTGGAGTCTGGGACAATATAGTCTCGCATATATCTGGAAATAACACTACCATGGAGATGTGGGATGCTCTCGCTCAGCTATACCAAAATCCTTTCGAGAAATAGAATATGTTTCTACATGATAAGTTGAGAAACATAAAGATGCAGAAGGGTGGAGGATTTGATCCCTTTATCACCATAATTCAAGAAATACGACATAAAATTTCAACAGTTGGGGAGGTGCTTCAACCTATAGAGCTTGTACATTTTTCCCTAAACATTGTCTCATAGGAATGACAAGTATTTGTCCAAAGAATAATGGAACGAGACACATTACCATGGTGGGACAGGGTGTGGTCAGACCTGCGACAGGAGAAGATGACGTGATCACTTGTGAATATCTCCATCATCGAAAGAAATAGTAAGGGTTTGAAGGATGAGGAGGAAGAAATGTGTCACTTACGTCAAAGGGTCCCAGTAAAAGATAGGGCGAGAATAAGAGAAAGAAGGACCTATATAAGGTCAAGTGCTTCAGGCATGGCGAGTTTGGACACTACAATACCTAATTTCCTAAAAGTAAGAAGGACAAGCAGGAGAAGCAGTACCAAGAGACAAAATTTGTAGAGATAGATAAGTTGTCTTGCAGGTTGAAGGAAGACTTCGCCATGTTTTTAGCTATACTTATAAGAGTGAGGTGGGGTGATATGGAGCTATAGTCCCAAAGTTACAAAAATGTTTGAGAAGGGTCCACTGAGTTTTCTTTCTCATGGATCATTACCTTGCTACGGGGGCCTGAAGTATTCAATAGAAGGATGATCAATGTCAGTTGTTGTAGTTAGATTCCATAGTGACAGTTTTATACTAGTTGTAGTCAGGTGTCGAGGAGCATAGATGCATTATTTATAGAATAGAAGGAGGCTTAGTGGAAGAGTCAACAATAGCACATATTCCCAGTGGCCAATGCTAAGGATAGTAGCATTCATATGCTTCAAATATATATGCAACACAGAGAAACAATAGATTCAATATTTTGGATGATTATTAGTTTCAATAGTTCTTGTAGAGAGCAACAACAATAGTTGATAGGGAGTTGAAGTGCATATACCGAGTTGAAATAAGTATAACAGTGTTAGTAGTAGCAAATATTCAACATCAGAGTTGTGAAATGATTGGTGCGAAATGGTAGGCAGTGACAGCGTTCAGACATCAAAAACATGTATGGAGGAAGATTCATCTATAATGTGTTGTAGCAGTATGACACTACAACAACTTCCTCGCTAAGAGGGAGTGTTAATTTTTGTAGCAACAGATGGTGTTCTAGTCTCAAATTTTTCAAAAAGTCTAAAAAATACTAGGACTCTAGAACCCATAAATTTTTTAAGGAAAACCCACCTAGCAATGCCTTGATTAATGTAATTAATCAATAATTAATTTTTTCCTACTTCTAACTTAGGAAAAATGATCAATTAACACAATTAATTAAGGAAGGTGATATTTCACTAGTAACTCACATGGATCGAATAAGAAATGATCTCATCCATATATTAAGTTTTAATCTTGGCCGTTGGAGTCCCAACCAGAGATTATATGAAGTCAATGGGTAGATGCAGAAGACACATGGAGAATGATTTTCCTTTAGCAGTTTAACTCTCTAGAGAGTAAAATATTTCTAGAAGAGTTTGATTCATAGAGGGGATGTAGAGATAGAGATGGGAAGAGAAATTAAGTTGGGAGGAATTTTTCTGGTTCTAGAGAGTCAGCAGTTGAAGGTTCGTATTTCACAGAGAGGTTGCGTAGAGACAACATAAATACCTTCAAAGGTAGATCATTTTTTCTAAGAAGAAGAGTGATTGAGTTGTAGTTGGTCTGAAAAGTCTCTAGGAAGCCATGTGATTCATTTCCAGAGGCAGAGACATCTAGGACGTTATCTCTCTAGTAGTTCAGGGACATAGCGAGTTAGGAATTGCACAAAAACTACATAGAGGCTCACACAAAGGTTGTACAAACAACTGGATTTTCTAGTTGTTGGAGTTGGATCACGCATGGCGTTGAGGTGTTTTCCTCACATAAATTTTTGAAAGATTATTTTGCTGATTGGATTTCCTGTTTGGCATCCAAATATTGTACTCAAAATTTCTCACTATTTATTAACAATAAAACACTCAATTGTTCCATCAGTTTTACCACATTGGCTTTTTCTGGGGACCTTCTTGCAAAATAATTGTGTCATTGTTATGTGTGCGTGCTGGTATTTTCTTATTTTCTAGTTTATCTTCTGTAGTACTTTTTATTTATGAATATTGCAGTGTGATTAATTATTTTTGTCATACCAATAAACTTCTAATTAATTTACTCTTACAAGAACTAATTCCAGTTGTTGGAATTGAATTTTAGTGGTGAAATTTTCACAACATTGTACTTTTGATAAGGCTTAGGTTTCATGCCTTGACCATATCAAGTCCTTAACACATATGCGTAATTCTCAAAAAATTTTAATGTAACTAATATATTTCCCAAAAATTAATGATAACTTTTATAGGTAACACATAGTGATTTGAGGCATTGTTCATGGATGTAGATGCCTTAAATATTTCTCTAAGACTTTCGGCTTGAAGTTTTCCTTAGATTATTTTAATGTCATTGGGAAACATACCTACTATTCAAAACCACTTAGTGGAATTGACATAATAGTCTATTAATACACCTGGAAAGTTTTTTGTCATTATTTTAAGCATACTTCTTGAACCTATATAGCTAGAAGCTTCCTTTAGGTCCTAAAGTTCATGTTTCCTTCACTAGATATGTCCAAATTTCCAAGAAACATAGCCAATTTCAGAAAATTATGGTGATACCTATACACCTATCTAGAGGCAAAAAATTCCTTAAATAATTCATTCTTTGTTGCTTAATGTGTCAATCATTTACCTAGAAGCTATAATATTCCTTTACTTCCTAACTCTTGTGCTTTTTCCTATAAACATATCTAAGTTCTAGAGACTCTTAATTTTGAAAAAATTATAATGTTGACTATCCCTATCTAGAGATGAAGGAGTATGAATATGTATCTCATCATAGTTAGTTACATCTCCAATGGATGTGGTCTATAAATTATAATATGCACCCTAAGGTTTAAATTGTCCATTAAAAATCAATGTAGTTTGGAATCATTAACCGTGTATTAGGCATTACAACTATTTATATGTTAAGTTATGTAATAAGGGTCAATATAAGGGTAATGTTCAAATAGTTTAGAAAAATATGACTATATAAGTCATGAATCCGTTCATCTCCTAATAGGATTTGGGAGTGTATGCATATATAAATTAAAGTATCATGATGTGGATGAGTGTTAGTAGTTTTTCAATCATATAAAACACTACTAACCATTTCAGTGAAAGGTAGATTTCATCCAGATATTAATATGGTTGGTTAATACAATAGACATGTTAACAATGTGTAGTATTTACATATAGAGGAGAAATTGCTAATTATACCAGCTAAAATAATAATAATCATTAGTAGGCGAAAGAGGCATGTTACATACCAATCCCCAACGCTACAAATATTTGTAGGAACCAACCTATTTATGAAACTAACCCCCACCAATACAATATTTGTAGGCACTAACCTGATGGAGACACAAACCCTCACTGCTAATCACTAACTTCGCAAGAGGAATTAATTCCTTATTTGAGAAATATACCATAATTAAAAAAATTGTTTAGTGCATATAACATATTCAAAAGATGATAACATTTGTTTTACCTTCGTCGAGTCTACTTTCTACTCTTGTCTTCATTAATCCCATGGTTGATTTTCCATGTTAATAAAATAAGACGAAGGTCACATGACACATAGTCCAAGTTGAATGTTGGGAAAACATTATAGTGGGAATCACTTGGGTATTAATAATAGCTATGGAAATTAAAAACAACATTGGAAAAAAAAGGAAAATATGTAATAATTGGAATTTATTTATGAAAATAAAGGAAAATAGCATAAAAGAAAGGCAAAGAGACAAATTTGCATGCTAAGGAAGTTAGAGTAAAATGAAGGAAAATGAAGAAAATAGAGACATCAATAATAAAAAGCCATGAGAGGATCAACTCACAAGTTCTTGTAAGTTTGCATTTTCTCTCTCATACTCTTGCACAATTATATCATTCTTGGGGAATTCTTGGAGCACTATAGTATTCACTTGGATTGGAGAAAGAAGGAAAAGAAAAGCAGGGAAGTGTAAGGAGATATTTTTATCAACAATTATAGTTTGATTTCTTTGCAGGTAATAGGTTGCATGTGTGATTTTCTTGCTAATTTATGGATGCATGTTATATGCATGTGATTTGTTGGTTATGTGTTTTCATTGTCATGGATATTTTACTAGATTCACAATGGTTTCAACCTTGCCTTATCATTTCCTAGATAGCCAGGTGTTGTGGTTTTCCCACTTGTTCATTTTCTAAATGGTGTTCAAGTTCCCTATGGTTATGGGTTGGAAACAATTATTTGGAAGCATTGGAACAACTTGGGTTGAGTTATTAGTTCCTCGATCTGTTAGTTGGGACAAATTCTTTAGAGCCCTTGGTGGGTTGAGCTACTATTTCCTAGAGATGTGGTTGGAACAAACGATATGGAAGCACTGAAATGTTGTGGGATCAGTTACTAGATCCTAGATCCATGGACATATTTGGTAGAGACTGATCTGGTCGATATTATCAATTTCTCAACCATAGATTTGGAATCATTTTGGTAGACGGTTGAGGTGGTTTGGCCCCTGGAAGCCGTGGTTGGTTTTGTTTTGGTTTATTCCAGGAGATCCCACACTCATGCTTTAGCTATGGCGTGGAGGTGATTGGGTGAAAGATATATTTGGTTCATCCAAATATATGGTCAGGTGGTACGTGGAATTCTTGAATTGGTTAACATTTTCTTGGGTTAATACAAGTTATTTTCCTATTTTGATTTATGACCTCTTATACTAATTATCATGTTTACATTATGTCTGCTTTTCCATGGTTTCTATGTTTGTTGTTTGCTGGTTATATGTTGGTTCTATGATCTATTTTATATATGGCTCTTGTTATTATATTATAAGTTATCGAATGGTTTATGAATGTATGGACTAAAAAGTTTTATTGTAGCTATCTAGAGAGGGCTTAGAGCCTTCTTGTTGATTCTCAAATGGATACTATCAGTTTATCATCAAATATTCATTCATGACCTGCAACATACATGTTTTCCATATGTTTGACAGAATGTCTGTTATGGATTAGGAAAATTTGGGTCAAGTTTTTCCTTGAGTTTTTATTGGATGGCTTTGTCATTACCTTTGATTTCATTCTAAAAATTTAAAAGAAATTATGGGTAGTGGTCTAGATGTTGGCCTAAAAGGTGGAATATATCCCAAAAAAACATGCTCAAAACTTGAATATTTAGGACATAACTGCATGGAATAAAAATTGTGTGTGTGTTTAGGGCATCATGACCACACTCTTGCCTTGTTGTGCATGCGGTTGGGATGCTAGGTCAAAGAAAAAGGGTTCCAACTCAAGCATTGACCACCCGAGGTGGTTGTTTATATCCTAAGTGATATATAGTCCCTATGGGATGTAAGTAAGTGTTCCATTTATAGTCCCCACTTACTTAACTAGGACTTGGAGGTCAGGTCATATCATAGTGACACTCATCTCATGTTTACCCTAGCAACCTTATGAATTTGGGTAACTCTGGGGCAAGTTATTAAAGGGTTTTATCATAGCTTCGAGGTTCAGACACTTGGACTCGATGGGCTAAATCAGATTGTTATGCATGCATGTTAGTTTTCGATGTGTTTTTTATGCATTTTTTTTAATGTTAGTTTTTGCAGTCTTATGTCATCATGACGATGTTGGTTTGTTATGATGTTGATGTTGAAGATGTTGAAGATTTTAGTTTCATTATGTGTATATACATGTATATCATGCTACTATGGAATTATTCGAGAAGATGAGATAGCCTCCCCTGAAAATCATTGAGGTATGATTTTGATTATGTATATGTTTGGTTTATCTAACATGACATGTTTACAGAAGATAGCATATAAGAGATGACAAGAAAAATGGTGGACTATAGTTCTGTGACTTTCCTTATTGATCATTTGAGCAGCAAGGACATGAGTACTCTCCTGAATTAGCAGACACATTTAGAAGTCTAAAGGCAAAGATCAGAAGTTGCAAGGAAGATAGTAGAAGGTTGGTTGAGGCACATGAAAGAATTTCTAGAGCTTATGAAATATAGGTCAATGGAGGGATCCTTCAAAGCTTATCATATTTGAAAACAGAGGAAAAATTAATAATCACTCATGAACGAGAGGAAAGGACTAATGAGGCATATGGTAGCAGGCCTCACAAAGGACACCGGTTCGAAAATGATGACACAGTTAGAGGGTAGATGCTTGGATACACCTGACATGAGAGGTAATGGTTATGGGTTCTATTCTAGTTATGGATTAGAGAGACATCATGCTCATCACCATTATCGTCCTTATATGAGGAGTGAGGAGAAGTACTTTCTAAATGAGTTTAATAAATCCAAACCTCCTACCATTAATGGAGAGCTGAAGAAATTGGAATATGTATATGCATGGTTTCTTGGGATGAAGTTCTTAAAATTATATGATTATTCATTTAATATGAAAGTGAGAATAATTATTTCTAGTCTCAAGGGAAAAGCAGATATCTGATAGGAAAATGTGAAGCATTTCATAGGTATCAGGATAGAGTAGTTGAGTTGGCATGAATTCAAAGGACTCTTCAGGAAGAAGTACTTGTTTGGGAGATATTACTATGGAAAGGATAAGGAGTTATATGAGTTGAATATGGGGTATATGATAGATGAAGTGTACACTAATGCATTTTTATATTTTTTAAGGTATGTACCATATCTTAAGGATGAGAAGACAAAGATCTAAATATTCATCAGTTGATTTCATTTAGCATTGAATGATCAGAATGAGTATGATGAGCCTCAGTGCTTAGAGGAGGTCATCGAAAAGTTGAATCATTTTTATGAGAAATCTAAGTGTAAGTCTGAGCCTAAGCAAGATTGGAAATGAAATGCCAAGAATAAAGGACAATGGCTGAAGAAGTGAGAAAGGCCTTAGGATGCAGGTAATATAGAGAATGTGGAACCTTATAATAATTTCAATGTAGTTGAAAAATCACATGGGTCTTAGCCTAAGAATCAGAACAAACGTGATGGAAGGAAGCCTTTGGAGTGTTGGACTTGTGGTGGAGAGCATCGCAGGATGGATTTTCCATGACACTAGGGTGGAATACCTCATATTTATAGTGATCAAGAGGCACAAAAAATTGGAGATGTTGGGAAAAGTATTCCTCGAATATATGTAGCAATGGATAATAGACATGCTAGTCACCAGGAATCTATTATTGAGATGGAAGGTAAGATTTGTGATCAATTTTTTTCTATTGTGATTGACCCTGTACCTAACTATAGTTATATCAGTTCTAACGTGGTGGATAAGTGTTTCTTGAATAAATAAGTGCATGCGGAATCTTGGTTGGTGCAGTTGACTACAGGGACCAAGAAAAGAGTTCATCATTGGGTGAGATTTTATGCATTTTAGCTAAATGGTATGCCTACTTAAGCACATCTAAATGTGATTCATTTGGGTTCATATAGTATGATTTTGGGCATGGATTGGTTCTTCATTAACATGAATAAGGTATATATCTATGACAAGTCCATTGAGTGTCTGCATGATTATGTATACGTGATAATCTAACAACGAAAGAATAATCCTATTTCAGTGAGAATAGTTACATATATGTAATAAAATCATAGTTGCAGGATGAGGTTTGTATTATTTGTAGTGCTTATTTATAGTGATAAAGGGAGGAATGTCGAGGATGATGAAGTCCTAAAGAAGTATCCAGTTTTGTAGTAGTTTCAGGATGTGTTTCCTTAAGATATTTCATATTTTCCCTCATAGGGAAGTGTAATTTTCTATTGAGTTAATGTTGGGAGTAGCACCAACAGCTAAGGAACCATACAGGATGATTACCCCAGATTTGGTGGAATTGAAGTTGCAAATTAAGGAAATGACTAACAAGGAATACATGAGGCCAAGTGTGTTGCCTAAGGGTGTCCCAGTGCTTTTTGTTAAGAAGGATGGTACTCTCAAGATGTGTGTTGATTACACGAAGTTGAATAAGCTGAATATCAAGAATAATTATTCATTGTCATAGATTGATGATTTTTTTGATCAAATGAAGAGAGAAAAAATGTTCTCAAAGATTTATTTAAGATGAGGATATCATCAAGTGTGAATCAGAGAAAAAGATATTTACAAGACCACATTTTGTACCAAGTATGAGAATTATTAGTTTGTGGTTCTTCCTTTTGGTCTTAAAAATGCTCCAACTACTTTCATGTGTTTGATGAACAATGTGTTGCATCCTTGTCCGGAAACGTTTGTCATATTATTCATTGATGATATATTGATATATTCTAAGAATGAAGAATAACATGCAGAGCACTTGGAATTGGTGTTAATATTTTTATTCCAAGCTCAGAACGTGTAGTTTCTTTCAGTATAAAGTTCATTACTTGGGGCATGTTGTTTCCAAGGATGGTATAGAAGTGGACCCAAAAAATATGAATGTTATCACTAAGTGACCAACTCCTAGGAATGTGGATTAGGTTAGATCATTCATCGGACTAACAAATTATTACAGGAGGTTCATCAAAAAAATTTCACGGATTTGTTATCCTATTATATCTTTACAAAGGAAAGGAAAAAAATTTTGAATGGACTGAGGAGTGTGTTGCTAGTTTTGTGCAGTTGAAGCATTTGGTTACAAAAGCCTTGGTCTTGAATAATGTAGATCCTGAAAAGGAGTTTTTGGTTTGTACAAATTATCACAAGGAAGGAATTGGAGTCCTCATGCAGGAAGGGAAGATGGTATGATATGAGTCAAGGAAGTTGAATGAGCATGAGAGGAACGATGTGACTCATGATCTG